>JAYMTH010001911.1:0-13647 GCA_036897465.1 Pelargonium australe | reverse complement strand
TTATTTTGATTTATTGTACAAAATAATAAATTATAACTCAATTAATTAAGTGAGTTCAAATTTATAATTATTAAATTTGATTAAATTATCTGTGCATCGCACGGGTGTATAAACTAGTTTCATATAAAATAGTTAGACATTCAAAAATTAAGTGCACACACAAATGAACTTCAGTACAAAACTCCAAAGGCATTCTACATATTCTAGCTTCCTTCGTGGCGAGTTTTTCCGTCTACTAATGGAGGATTCGATCTCTTCAGCCAAAATAACAACCTTAACAATAAAATGTTCAATAATTACCTAAATTGATCAAAAAAATGTCTACAACAAAATAAGTAGCAAGGTAAAAACCGAATATTCTCCCAACAGTCAAAGACTCGAAGCTATACTGCACATCCTACCCAAAACAAAAATGCCCTGCTTCTCAAGAATTACCATTCTAACTGGAAGTTAACATGTATACTGACAGCATCGTGGAAAAAATACTTTGTTGACAACCAGCTGTGCCTCCGATAATACTTCTCCGAGCAACTTGCCACACCCATGTTTTAGAAGGTAAATGGTGGAACAAATATACCTGTTCACATTTCAACTTGACGTCATTTATATTCATATAAATGAGATGAAATATACAATTAGGGTGTTACAACTCACAAGACAGTTTATGTATAAAGTAAACACTGAGAAACTAACACATGGTTCATGTCAAAAAGAGAAATTTCTCGAGTTTAGAATACAGCTAAAACATCTTTGAGCGAGTTTATGAGAGGAAGAATCAATTTGTAAACACCACCAAGTGAATGACGGTATCAATGAACTGGATATTGACATAGACCAGGAGGTGGCGATGCTTCATATGAAGAGAATTTGACAATTGGTAGACAACAGCAACAATTTTTTTTATTTTTTAACTTGTACCTAATTTTAAGAATATTTGTTAACTTATAAATGATATTCCCACAATATTGCTAGCTGAAATTAGTACAATGCAGAGATGATGATATATAGTTGAAGGAAGACAAAAGAAATACATGAAACATAAGGAAAAGAGAGTTTATAACCCTAATGATATACATTTCTGAAGAGATAGTATCTTATTCTATAAGGTTCACAGCCAATAAAACAACAATTACAACAACATAATATCATTGCAACTGTACTTCTGCCAATGTAGACATGCAACTATTCATACATATGCAAAATCTTGTTATACGTTAGATCCATATAATATACCATACAACACAAACAAGTCAAATTCCTCTTATAATTGAGAAGCATCATAACTTGAAAACCATGCAAGACATGCTTTATTCAGATCACAGAAGAGTATACCAATAAATTTGTGGATGGATAGGGGGCTGAAAAAGATGGAGAAACTATACCTGACTAGCGTCTCTTCTTTTCCTTGGCTGCAGGGATCTTCCTTGAGATATTATTGCAGTGTGCTTGAATGATTTTGTTTACTACCCACAGTTTTTTATCAACATGAGGCTGGTACTTTTCATATAAAAGGGGAAGTGACAGGCTCAGAAGAACCACTGCAAAAGAAAGTTCAATACCATAAACAACTAGATGGTTTAAACAAAAATATGATGAGCAGCATGAGAAGACTCACCAACATAGATTAGAGTGAGGAAGTTGAAAAAACTACCCATCCAAGATAAAATCCACAACCCTACAAGAACCTGAAGAACCAAACCAATGGTAGAACAAACTGAATTTTGTTATTCGATACACGCAAAGAAAAAGAATTCTGCTACAAGTTTTAAAGGAAGCACAATTACAGCATCTAACCTGAACAAAAATCGTCAAATTCCGGCGGATCGCGATGGCATGCGCAATGGATAACAAATAGTTGATGTACGCTTGTACTATGCGAGAAGCATTTCGAGCAGACTCCACAGGAATTTCCATATCAGGTATAGGAGGGAGAGGCCTAAATTTCAAATTCCGAGAGAGAACAAAAAATGACTCAAAACAGTATTAATCACTAATCCCATTTCATTAACAGTCTCAAATAGTCAAATGTCAAGCTAATTTGAGTATTTGCATCACTACCAAATGTTCACAACATTAAGATTATATATATAACAAAACTCCACAGTTTGTTTCAGTAATTTGGTGTTTCACTTCAAACAAACTGAACCTAGAAATTCTCCAACATAATTGTACATGTACCTGTTGAGAAGAGAAGCAGATTTGGCCCAGATATAGAGGATTGTGACAAGGAGCAAGAGGACATTTGCAAAAAATGAAAGTATATTGTAGCCACCTTTTTCCAAGAGGAGCCACAGGATGGTTGCAGAGACTAGCACAATAGCACTTGTACAGTATCTCCTCCACAATAGCACATCAGCAACTACAAGCAACAGCATAATTTATTAACAACAACAAAGAGAAAAGGCACAGAGAAATTCATAGCATCAAATATGGCATCAAAGGAGATAGAAGCAGATTTGACATTTCAATAAGAGAATCAATCGATGAACCAAACAGGCTGTTGCGTGGAATTTGAGATCAGCGATTCGCAGAAAACGAACAGATCCGTGAAAAGATCAAAGAAAGTGGCAATGCGCGCATGGAGATGTGGAAATGATACAGTAAATGCTGATATTGAAGAGAGAGGAAAGGAGGTTACCGGAGCCACCGCCGAGAGCTTGATGAACGGAGATGCCACGACAATCTGCCATGGCCGGCGAGAGAGAGAGAGAACGATGAAGATTCAGCCGAAGAAACAAAGTAACTGCTCTTTTCTGTCTGTGTCTGCCATGTACAGAGACGAACGTAACGACTTCAACCACCTGGGGCGGGCTTGCTTGAATTGGGCCTGTTTAGCCCATTAATAAGCTGTACCATGTTTCATTTATGTGATATTACGAGTCAATTTACGCTTAAAAGGCGGTTACGGAATTTGGTTTTTTTTGGACTCAACGTATCAATTCTATCCTTTTTATCCTTTTTCGACGTCTCTTCGACGGATTACAAAAGGAAGAGATTGATCTACGTATGACTTAAACAACACAAAAAGTCGGAACCCTGGATGACGCAAACAACATAAAATCGCATAGGCATTGGAGGGAACGTCCCTTTGAGACCTTGTTGTCTCAGGCGTAGATATATTGGAGGGAGTTCAGGGGGAACGCCTCTTTGAGACCTTGTTCATGCAGGTCGTACAAATTAAGAAGAAAATCGAAAAAACCAGGGGACCTGACCGAGCTTCATTCGAGGGGACCAAAGAAAGGACTCATCAACTCAATGTTGTACTCTGGTAGATCTGCATTCTCAAATGGTAACAAATTTTTGCAGATTGGCATATAAGCTCAAAAGTGAGCAAAATTATTCAATAAAAAGAATAGAGAAATGGTAATCAAGTCACTTTGAGCAAAGCAACTTTTCTATGCAAACAAATTCCTCAGATTAATACGACAATTCATTTCTCTGATCTCTCTGGCATTACACTCCACAAGTTACATACACGGGTCTACATGGAACTACTTTCTTGAAAAAGGGAAAAGGAAGCTGAATCTGAGTTACTTAAATTGCAAAAACTAGAATCCTTGATGATGCTGATGTCTATGTTGCCATATGAAATTGGGCTTTAATTGGTAAAAAGTTGTTCATTTTGCTTCCTCTTCACCATCATCAGTGTCCCCTTCGTCGTCTGAAGACTGTTCTTTTGGAAGCTCTTCTCCACTTGAATTCACTTTGGTCTTTTTCTCTTTCTTTCTCTGCTTTTTCTTTTGGCGTTTCAAGCGCTTCTTTGCCGTTCGTTCTTCCGCGGCTTTCACTCTTTCTTCTCTTCTCATGTTGTATTCAGCTAGTTCTTTTCTTCTCTGGTAGTCTGCGTCCATCCTTGAAAGCCGATCTTGCTCTTTCCGTCTCATCTGACGGTACTGATGCAAGTAAAATAGGAGATTATCAGAACGAGCCCAAAATATATAGATAGAATTTGT
Organism: Pelargonium australe; assembly: GCA_036897465.1. Lineage (NCBI taxonomy): Eukaryota > Viridiplantae > Streptophyta > Magnoliopsida > Geraniales > Geraniaceae > Pelargonium > Pelargonium australe. The sequence goes on along the minus strand of JAYMTH010001911.1, from coordinate 9,694 downwards.
GCATGTAATAAATACATATGGCGGTGAGTTTGGAATGATACAACCTAAATTGAAAGAAATTATGGTAATGTTTAGATTATAATTTTACTTCAAGAATAGAAAAAGAGAATCGAAATGGAAATGAGATTCTTATTCTTCATGTTTGGATCATTTTTTTTTTTTTTTTTTTTTTTTTTTTTGGTATTGAAAATGACTTTGGAGAATCTCATTCACATTTGCATTCCAATTTTTTACCAAACGCTAGCAATTGATAAGGGGGCAGTTTCAAAAGATTTAAAGCAAGGAGCGTGACCAAAATCTAGTCCATTACATTATTTCTAATCAAATTGGAGACATGCACACAATTTTAAGAAAATTTTACTTCAAAGAAAGACAAAGAATAGGTCATTCTTCTTTCCTCAGCACAACAAGCAACAATATACACAATGAAAGAAGAAACATATCTCAGGGTATCTAAATGCATAGAATAACGGAACCAAAAAAATAAATAATAATCTTAAGTCCCAATTGCTCCTCTATAGAACAATTTGTGAACGTATTATTGGCCATTCAATTGCCCCTCTAAGAATCAACATCTCACGGCTCATAAAGATGAAATGGCCTTTTTAGTTGCTTGGTGAATGCAAGCCTTAAAATATATACTGGAACACAATGTTATTATCGATAATCTAAAAGAGAACTGGATACTGTTTTCTACACTGACTATGCCCTAATGCTTCTTCTCCCACCAGGAATAGGCTAAACCCTTTTGCGTTTTAGGCAACCCCACCAGCACACAATTGCTTCAGAAACTAACTAATAAATTTGGATATAACAATAACATTTGCATACACAGAAATCAGAATGCTCTGCTGTGAGGCTAATCAGATGCTCCAACGGTCATAATGACATATTACCTAGGATTGAGCTTCAGGTGCGGTGTTGTTTTAGTGCTCAAGACTGGTTAATGAAACAGAGCATTTTGTGTAGGGGAGTTGAGTGCGAGCTTGTAAACGATGTCGTTTAGGTTACCTTTGTAACAAGTAACAGGTAGTTAGTTAGTCTGTTAAATGTCTGTTAGTTTGTTGCACCAATTATTTGTGGAAGTATATACTTGTAAACCATGGTTCCTTTTGGGCTATTGATTGAATACAAAAGTGGCCATTTGGTCTCAGGCTCTGTGTCATATATACAGGGAGTGTGTGTGTGTGCGTCTTCTAGGTTCTATGTGTTCTTGAGGAATTTCTCTGGTTCTACAGTTAAGACTGTAGCATGCTCCTAAGCTACAACTAACATAATTAAAAGCCGAAAACATAAGCATTTATCTAGGGTTGTTCTCAACAAACAGCCTACATATTAGCATGCCGCAGTGTTCTTCATGAAAATTCTTCTTGATAAATGCAATTCTCCATTAGCATCACACAAAAACGGAATAACACTCGCATTGTAAGGTATGAGTTCTTATAAGAAAACAATGAGAAATTGATTATGAAGCACAAACCTGTGCCCAAATTCAATCCTGAATTTAGCAATTCCTAACTAAAAAAAAAAAAAAAAAAACCCTAATTTATCTTCAATTCTTGTGAGTATCAATGTAATGGCATATAAATATATGAAGCTATGAATACTCAGTTGCTAACCAATACAACCCAGAAATTTCTAAAAGCTCAATATCAAATTTCATCTAAAGACCCAACAAAATCAAAACAAATAATTTTGAAATGCAAAAACAATATCAGTCCAGGGTTTCGTAGCAGCCGAAGCGGACACAATACCTGATGGAAGTCGCCAGAGCCAGACCCGGCGGAGCTGCCGGAGGTGTTGCTGACGCGTACCGGAACGTTATCGATGATCCGTCGGAGCTTGATTTCCAGGTCCTCCTCCTCTTCCTTGAAGACCGGCGCGACGTACTCCACAAGCGCATTCGAATCCGAAGGTTTCTGCTTGTCGGCCCCAGCCGCTACGAGCTGCAAGTCGACGTCTTTAGGCCTGCCCATCGGCATTTTTGGGGGCTAAAACCTAATTTTGGGGTTTTGAGTGTTGTTCTGGTGACGGAGGAGGAGGGTGGTTTGTGAAACTAGCGCCACTGGTAGAAGATTCGGAATGTCTAAATATGCATGTTTTTCACATATTAAATTTTTTTGTTTCCTTAATTTTTCAGCTCTAAAATTGATTACCAAGTTGGTAAGTTTTATTGGATTGAACTGTTTAAGCATTTTTCAAATTTTTATGGTCTCGGGTTTGAAATTCGTTACCTTGTAGACCTTGAGATGGAACCTTTTTTAAAGTCATTCACGGGGTCTCGTTCTTGAAGGCGCACGTTCGACATTCTCCACGCGATTGAAAAGATGTTTCTATTGGCTATAAAGTTACGCTCTTATGAAGTTTACACTTTCGATTCGCTATGACGATTATCCATGCATGATGTCAATAATTATCTAATGAGATTTACATATATATCTTTACCACACGAGTGGCTACGGAGTCTCTCATGTATGGTTGTTCTTATAAATTCAAGCTACTTTGCATTAGAGCAACTCTATTAAAGGGACTCAGGTCATTGGTCCATGTGCAATGTCATAATACCTTGAACGGAGACCATATTTTGGAAGGTCCAATCGCTTAAGGATACACAAAAGGGATCCCATGATTTTACCAATCACCATAACATACAATCTTTCAATCACACAGTCACACAATGTCACACTATCTTGCAAGTATAAATACCAATCATTTCAAAAGAAAACTATGCGGCTTCATAAATTCATTCCACGTACATCTCACTTCATAAATTTTCTCTCAATTTATCTTTATTATTCGTGTTTTGGATTCCTTAAAGTGGAGACTCTCATTCTTATGCACATAGTGATTCCCAACCATATATTTGAATTTTCACTTAACGGTGGACTCTCTTACACCAAAACTCATGACACATATCGAAAGGTCGAAACACTAAAAGTTGAACTCATGCCATTTTAAACCTAACTTACCACATGAACAAAAAATACAAATGTGATTTCTGAGCAGATTTGCACTTTCGCGATAGACACCTTTAAACCATTTGACTATACCCAAACTAATCTTCATTCGAAACTTGGTCACAAGGTTAAAGTTTTCTCACTTCTCCCTCACATGTGTGTTGGGGGGAGATCGAACTCGAGAGCTCTTCCCACTCACGTTGCCCCAGCGCACTAACTGCGTCACACTCAGTGGGTAAGAAGAAGATATTTTATTTAATTGGAAAAAATATATAAAGAAATATATCGGAACTGGTTCGGGTTGGACCCGAGCACGCTTTATTGCTGGAAACCATCTGGGTTGCTCCAGTGAGAGCCGAGAGGTCGTCGTTTTTACGATTTCTTCGTTGGCATCTGAACTCAGAGAGAGAGAGAGAGAGCTGTGTGAAGAATCATACAGATCTCGGGATCACAGTGCAGTGCCTGAGGATCAAATCGGCGAAGAACAGCGCACGAAGGAGGAGATAAGAGCAGAGATGTTGCCCACAGTCTCCAAAGGACGCTCGTCGTCCTCCACATCTCGAGCCAATCCCATGTTCCCTCAGTACCTTCGCAGAATTATCAAGGTTCGCTCTAAGATTCACCTTCTCTTTCTACGGATCTGATCTCCGCGCTGTTCATTTTCTCCAATTTTTCATTTCACATCTCCGTATTTCACCATTTCCTAGAATGGAGGTTCGAATTAGCGATATGTACATGTTAATTTGCGTATATGTGATGTGGGTTTGTGCTCTGGACTTGGATGATTAGGCTATTTGGATATGGGTACTGAAAATTTACCTTCCTTAGACACTTATGCTCTGTGGGTTTCTTATATTTTGAGTGATGGATTGATGTAGTGGATGCAATTTGTCAGCTTTTGTGTGTGATGATGTGAATTGGTCGAATTGGCAACTGGGTGCTTCATGAAGTTTTGATTATTCGTTTTGTGATTTATTGGTTATAGCTGGTCATGACAGTCGTCTTAAGAGTCTGTGGTTGGGCCGCTGAACTGATTTATTTACCAGTGAATGTTTAGACTAACCTGTTGTGACAAATTGATGCACTTATGTTCCATTATGCTCATTCCTAGACATCTGACTTATTATTGTAGTGTTTAAGGTTTAGTGATGGAAGATCACTTTTATGGCCTGCATTTTGCCTTTATCTAGCCCTTCTTAGACAATGGTTTTAAGGAAACATGTACACTTTGATTATTGGTGGTTGGTTCTTTGTGCTCCTAAAGTTGTATTCTCTTGCTACTATCCAATTAGACTTGACAAAGGAAGAAAGATAATTTATTAGTTTACACGGTTGCGTCTGTTTGATACTATTAAATATGATGATTGTTGAGTGTATTTTATTATGATCAAAATATTTACTCTATGGGATACCGTTTTGTTTCGAATATCTACATTTTTAGTTTAGTTGTGACGTATGAACCTGGTAATGATACAATAGTTACTTCCTCCAATTCAAAATAAGTGTCCACTTTTATTTTTGATGAGATAGGTATTCATGAATTACCAACAATATCTCTAAGATCAGTTAGTTAGAACTCATTGAGTACGGTAGAACAAGATCACATGAGGATAGAAGGGGGAAAGCTCAACCTTATCTAACTTATCCTTTATTTGTACAAAATTAGGATGGTGGACACTCGGCACATTACATTGGTTTGGTACAAGTTCTTTACTATTATGAGTTTTGATTTTATTTGCAATTATTTTTCTTGCAAATACAATACTTTATGAGATTGATCGCTCAGCATATCTGTGTTCGGCTGTTTTTTGGTTCACAACCATCATTCATAAGAATTACAGTCTTGCTTTCCTGAGTAATGTGGGACAAGCAAATCTCAGTTCTTTTCTTTGCAGCCCTTGCTCTTCATTTAACTTTGATGGACCTGCCTACTAACTATACAAGAATTATCAATAATAGGGCACTAGATGCAACAAAAGGAATGAGTCAGTGTCTTAATACTGTACCACTTGTATGTGAATCACATCATGTTGTCTTAATGTTGATGACTATAACATCTCTACAGTTTAAAGCTATGGGTGTGCCTTTTATTTTATCATGTATGCCCGGTGCCCTGCTTATTATTGTTGTCCACTTTACCTTCTGGAAAGTTTTGTTGGGGATGGTTAATATCAATTCATTATCTTCTTTTTTGTATTAAATGCAAGTAAGTAAGCATGACTCCTAATTATATGTGATACTTTATTTTCTTTTCAACTGTATTTTTATGCTAATTTCTTGTTACTTGTGGAATCAATGCAGTGGCAACAAATGGATATTGAATATACTTTCTGGCAAATGCTCAACCTATGCACTTCACCAAAAGTCGTGTAAGCATCCACCATTTTATATCATCATTCTGAGCTGTTTGTTAAATTCCTTCTGTATAGTTGAGTTACATGACTGAATTTCCTTATTGTTTCATTGGATTTTTTCTAAGATTTGTTTGATGGCTCATGTTGAAATTTACTCTTTCCTATTCAAAAGAAGAGTCATGGAAAGTTATTTTTCTATTATTAAGCCCATATGCATTATGTGGATCTGAGGAAATTAATGCTTGCATAAATAGCATTTTGAGTTGTTATTGCCTTAGTGGCAGTCTCTAATAGTTGTGCTTGTTCATGTTGCATGTGGAACCATACAATGGATGTAGCTATCAGCACACAAAGTATCACAAGCGTAAGTCTACTTTCAGAGGAGTCGGGTTATATAGCTTACATCCATGTGAAATCTTTCTGCTACTTACTAATTGCAACTGAAATTTTGTTATCTTCCTTTTGGTTGCAGAAACTAAAAACCAATGGGCACGTGACGACCCTGCTTTTGTTGTAATCTGCAGCCTTCTTCTGGCAGTTTCAACTTCTGCTTATTGTGCCGCGTAAGTTTCTTAAATGCTTTGTTGTTGTTGTTTGCTAATATTTTCATGAGACGAATGATATTTGCTTGATGAGTTTGAACTGATATGGAATCTTCTTAAGTTATCTACATACTATGGAGATTTTTGTCAGAGTTTCTACATGGTACAATATTCATATTAACCGTATTCATCTTAAATCATGCAGCAACTTTTTCTATTTTCAGGGATATATACATTTATTATAATATAATACTATGATTTCTGTTTTTGCTTTTGGTTACTATGAAATAGTTCGGTTGAAGCCTGTTTGTAGGCTTTCCCCAGCAACAATTATTTATATAGGTACATTTTTTGTTTTGTTACAGGTACGACCATAGTTTCACACATGCTGTTTTTGTGGTCATTTCGGTGTTGCTTTTCCATTTCCTGATAATTGGAATGATGCTGGCTACATTTTGTTGGTAAGTTCTGCTTTACACTATTTTCTTGTATGTCTGACCTTTTTACCTTTAACTATGATTGCTTAGATTGATAGCACGTGCTTCATGTAGGTACTGTGGCGCAGTGTTGACATTATCTGCATTTAAACATTTGTTAGGATGATGATTGTGGTCTAATAATTTGTCATTGTTCTCAAGGCTTTCAACTATTGTTGTTGTTTGCGTATGTGTCATTTTATGTTTCTAAATGGTACATATCATTTTTTTCCCTTGATAATTGTGCTCCCATGTTATCCCATTAGAGATCCTCCTTTTCAATAGCTATTGCTAAGCCATTTCTATTGTTTTAAAATCTACCTTGATTAGGGAGTGGAGTCATCTTGCAGGAGTGGTCAACTGATCGGTGACTATCTTATTAGTTTCTCGAACTTAGTTGTTTCATGACATATTTCACCTTTTACTTGTCCAGTGTGGTCAATGTTCCAAGTAGTAATAAAACTAAGGAGATGCTAAAATGGGCTAAGCAGAGATTATAGAATGTTTTCTCATTTTCTGTTAGGGTAGATTACTTAGAGGTGGCAATTCGGATTTGGGTATATAATCCAAATCCTATCCAAAAGGGGTTCAGATCGGATTTCCGATTATAGTGTAAAATGTGATTTTTTTTGCCCGATCTGGTCGATCCAAAAATTGGTTGGATCGGATTTCATATGCCCGTGTGTTCATATCCAAATTGCCAGCTCTAAGATTGTTGTAATTCTTCTTTGCTGGGTTTTTACTTTATCTCGTCTTGTCATACTTGTATAATTTGTGGTTGTATCGTAACCTAAATAATTTGAATCTCTAGACTTGGCCTTTTCATTTTCATGAAGTCGTGTCTCTTTTTACTTGGTCAGGCTAGTTATATGAGTTTTGACATTAAATGTTCATGCAGGTTTCTAACCAATGCTTATCTCCGGGAGGAGGCTCCCAACAGTCATGTGGTTGAGCAACGTGTTGAATGGCAAGTCTGGAAAATTAATACTTCCTATTTCATCGCAATTTTGATATTTGTTTGCCATATGTCAACTAAGTTTAATCTGAAACATCTAAAATGAATTACAACTCCAGTAATATTTGTTATGCATAAAATTCTAGTTCTTTCATTCTGCTCTTAGAATTGACTTGGCTGGTCTTTACTGACTTTATTTCTTGGGTTTGGATTGGTGAAGGCTGTATGCATTTGATGTGCACTGCAACTCTTTCTTCCCAATGTTTGTTCTGCTTTACGGTAACTCCTATGTTAATGTACATATACTCTTTCTTTTTTTCAAATTATGTACAAATATGAAATATGTTACTAATGCCTTGATTTTTTTGGCAGTGATTCATTATTTCCTATCACCACTTTTGATAGCTCACGGTTTCATTCCTGTTTTGCTATCAAATCTGATATTCATGGTGTCCGCATCTTACTACCATTATCTTAACTTTTTAGGCTATGACGGTAAGCTATACCTTTTTATTCCTTACATGTTGCTTCTCTTTTGAGAGTTTTGGTCCACTGGTTGAGTTATTGCATTGTTGTTCCATGTAGAAGTCAGGCATTTGACTTTATAGAAGTAATGTAAGTGTACCCTTTAGGTGATCACACTCATTAGTACTATAGCCGCCAATAAGATTATTTGATTTATATCATCCCTACAAAATCAAACTGCAAAAGTCAGTGCAGTTACAGGTGAAAATTTTCTTTTGATTCATCGAATGACTGGAATTAAGGTTTAGGTGGCTGGCCAAAAAAATTATTGTTTGCAGTTGAAGATCTGTTTTATTTCATTTGCTTGCATGATTTATCCAGCATCATGCTTTCCATATAATATTTGAAATCATTCGGAAATGAATTTTTATTGCATATTTAGATAAACCCAACTAATCAACTTGGGGAAAAATACCACGGTAGAAGTTCATTTTCACTACTGGCTACTAGTTTTCCCTCAGTGTTTTGATGTTCTGGTTATGTATCTTACTGCAGTGCTACCATTTCTGGAGAGGACAACCTTTTTCCTGTATCCCATTGGCATCGTCATTGTCCTTTCTCCTATCCGTAAGTTTTGGTCTCAACTCCTACAGCGAACACCATTTGATTTCAGTTTTGCTTCTGCTGAAAATCACTTTCCTTTTGCTTTGCAGTGATTTTGAGTGGATTCAATCCTTCAAGATACTTCATGAACATGTACTTTAGTCAACTGTTGTGATTAACCAAAACTCAAACTTGAGATCGCACATATATTGAGGTGGAGGAATTAGTTCATAGACTGCATCAACTTGGGAAGGGTTTAATGATGATTACACAGGGAAAAGCGGGATCTCCATTCGCCACAAAACAAGTTTATCTTTATTCGTAGGCATTCTTACATCCGAGAGTGTGGGAATCAGAATGGATCAGTGCGGCCACTGTCTTTTTAAGAGGCAAGTAATATTGGACCTTATGAATGTAATATTTTTGCTCCTTCTTGTCAATTGATGTGTTTTGTTAGTTGATATATAGTTTTTGCCCTTTCTAGTCTACGGCAAGCTAGAAAACACAAATACAAAATGGAGAACATGTTTGGGAATTAAATACATTGTTCTGGTATTGTTTTGCTGTGTAACTATGAACCTATACAACTATCCTCTCTTACCAGAATGGTTACTGAATTATCAGGACACGGGCCCTCCAACTATTGAAAAGTGACCAAAAAAGTCCCTGGCGTTTACTTCCGTTTGATACTATTTCCGATCTTTATATTTTAAATGTAGCGGTGGTAAAAGTAACAGAAGTTAACGTTTGGGACTGTTTTGGTGGGTTCTCAATAGGTGAGGTACTATTTAGGCATAAAGTTAATGGAGAGATCAAATTGGTTGGATTTCGATAGTTCAGTAACCATTTTAATGGTTTTTCCTCTTTTGTTGTTGTTGTCGTCTTTGTCTAAGAAAGAAATGTACATAATTGAGAAGAAATTGAAAGAGATAATAGATGGAAATGACCATCCAGTTGGCTGATATAGTATGTGCTATGTAAAGTTTCAACTTCATGGTTGGTAAGTTGTAAATTCTACCAACCAATCTATATGAATTATCAACAATTAGAAGCCAAGAACAAGGAAGTGATGATGTTGCAAAATGGGTGGGTGATCAAGTAGGACCAACTCTTTGGTATGAGACTATGATGTTTTTTGTTGGATATATGATCATTAGAGAGTTCTTGTAAGCCTAATATGTAATTAATAGTGTGGAAAGATAGCGTCTCAATTTTCACAACCCACACAAACATGGGTCATAAGCAGCGAATTCCACCACCGAAACCCTATGGTCCCTCTACTATCAGGAGTGCACCGAAATGATCCCTAAATTTTAAAATAGACCGTATTAGTCACTATACT
>JAYMTH010001910.1:0-13648 GCA_036897465.1 Pelargonium australe | reverse complement strand
GTAGTTCCGCCGCTGCGCGAGGGGGAGCCTCCCGTCGGCCTGCATCCGGACCATCGCAACGTCGGCGGGGTTCCCGACGGCGGCACCGATCCCTCCTGCGATGAGGCCCGCCCCAATTTTCCGCACCAGCGGCATGTTTCCGGTGCTCGGGTCAGTCCACTTCTGCTTGAGGACGTCGTATAGCCCCATCCTGGTGGTGGAGTAGAGCGTCTGGCGGAGGACGGTGGCGGAGACGCCGGAGAAGAGCGCGGCGGCTCCTTCCTGTTGGACAATTCGGATCCCGACAGTGACAGGGCCAACGCGCGGCGGAGGAGGGACGCGGAAGGTGGATCCAGATGGAGCGGCAGAGGAATTGGGGTGGAAAGCTAGAGCCGGACGGAGATTCTGAACGGCAGCGGGATTGGCCTCGCCCTGGAGCTGCATTCGGACCTTGATGAGGTCGAGAGGGTGGGTGGAGCAGCCGGCGATGATGGAAGCTATGCCTCCTTCAACAAATCCCTTGACACCCATGTTGGTTTCTTGTTTTCGTTTTCTCGAGAAACAAACGGAAAATATTTGAGATTTCTCGAGAAAAGGATTGGTGGTTGGAGAGAAAAAAGAGGGAATGATGAGAATATATAGGAAGAGGAAGGTGGGAAAGAGGAAAGAAAGTGAGAAGGTAAAGAGTTGATCTAAGGAGTTGTTTGGCTGTTTATTTTAATATTTATTACAGCGCGTTTGTGGGCCCCAGTTGTTGTCTGAATCTGAAAGAGAGGTGGTGCTGTGCTGGTGGTGACCCAGTGGCCACCCAACTTTCTTGGACTGTCTTTTATTTCCTTTTTCTCTTCTTCTGATATCTCGGATTATGAATCGGGTTTTTTTGTGTGTTCGGGTTTAAATGCATAACTCGTTTTGTTATGCATAAAACTTATAATTGTTTGGGTTGCGGATTTACAAATAAAGATAATCAATTTTGACAAAATCAAACCTCAATTTCTTTGAGATGTATTCGATCTAATCTGACCAGAAAATTAGCTCGGTTATTTTGTGCAATATAAATTGGTAAAAAGTGATTCGAATTTGAATGCCTTGACTTGCATTTTTAGGTAACCTATTGTTCTTTGATGTGTAATGATTTATGACTGTTAAAATATCAGAATATAATAAATGATCAAAATGACGTGGAAGGAAAAAATGTTATATAAATATATGAACCAAATCACTTGGTGATACTTGACTAATAGTTTTTTTTTTATGATAAACTAAACTGAATATATCATAAGTCGGCAACTTATATATCTTAATAACTAATAGACTATTTTGTTCATATTAATTTATATTTCAATCTTAAAAATTGAAATTCTTATTTGTATGTTTAAACATCTAAATTAATTTGTCAAAATATGAAAAAGAATCATTTGAAAATTGTAGAAAATTTGAATATACATAATAGGAAGTAACCCAAATATGTAAATTCTAAATATGGAGTTTTCAACAAGTGACACAATCAAATTAGAATATGGGTATTGAGAATTGTGGAGAACCGTCCGTTGACTGGTACCAAAGTGCTAATTTTGACTTTTGAAGCCAGCTCCAAATTTGACCCATTTTGTGCATTCCAAATGCAATTGTCTTAATTGCCCTCTCCAAGTATAAAGGGATGGTTTATTAATTAATTAATTATTATTATTCACACACAGCATATAATTGATGGACCTCAAAAGAAGACCAGACCCACCAAAAACGGTTGATTTAAATGGTCAAAAGAGGTGAGATTTGGGGGAGTCGCTGACTAGACCGTCCTCATATTGGATGTGGGGTCCACCACTGCCACCTCATATCGTACTCGTTTTAGCTGTGGGGTCCACCAGCGCCACCTCATATCCTAAAAAGAGAAAATAAACATAAAAACGACGTCGCCTGAGAGATTCGAACTCTCGCGGGGAAACCCCATGTACTTAGCAGGCACACGCCTTAACCACTCGGCCAAAGCGACGATTTGTTCAATATTGTGATAATAAATATTTAAAATCCTAGTTCTCAAACTTGCTCTACGGAAATGAGTTAAGATGGATGACATTCAAAAATAGGTGAAAATGAGCTCGTTTTATTTCCAAGCTCATGCATATATGCTTGGTCAAGCGCAACGCTGGCTTGAACGAGTTGGACAAAAAAATGCATGTGTTTTTACAAAACTACGTTTCGCTAGTTCTAATGTGTACCGACTCAGTATAAAAAGGTAGAGTTGAGAAAATATTGCAAATTAAGAATGTACTGGTTTTGTGGCATGTCGGATTTTAAGCCTGCGTCCCGAATTGTTAAAGATGTCTAAGGAGTCGTTGGAATAAGGTGTTGAATGTTGATGCAAAAACGATTGACCTGATTTATTGATATAATAGACCATTTCTGCTCTATTTTGTCGTTGTACTTCAAAATTGTTGGTTGAAACTTATTTTTGGGGTACTTATAGGTCTCGACTGAATAATTTTTGTGCCCACTCTTGAGAAAGATCTTGGCTCAGCCATTGAAAGCACACAATCAACCATCAATGTTACCAATGCAATAAGCAAGCATTCACAACTCTACTCATTGAGAGTTAAAAAAAAAAAAAAGAACTACTTTAGTATCGAAAAATGTGAAATTTGTGATTTTGATTCTTAGATTTGAGTGTCAAAATTGCCCTCAAAATTTGCCATACAAGTTCACGTCCTGTTTTCATTTCCCCTAACAAATGTGTATTCTGAAAAAACAAACTCACTCTTGGTAAGTGTGATATATTGTCACTTTTCCTAAGAGTACTCTCATCAACAACAAATAGTACAATGCAAAGAACAAAAGTATTATCAGTATGGCTTGGCATTACAAAAATTAAGGCTTGAAAGTTTCAGCAACCCAACCTCTCTCTCTATCTTCATCTTTCATTGCTTGTAGTCTCTTCGATTCTCTCTCCTGAAAGAGAGGACCGTGTAAGTATAGAACCCAGTAGCAGCCACAACCGAGACCCCTATGTACACACATACAGTCGTGGCACAGGCGTAGAGGTACCTGAAGGGAAGAAGTACACATCAATATGACGAACACATATATTTCTCCCTACGGTCAGCCAGTAGAAGTCCTTTTTTACAACTACGAACAAGTCATTTCCCGACCATTGTCCGGGTCGGCTACACGAATCCATTAACAGAACTCTATGGGGTCTTCTACTCTCTCTTTTTCCCCTTCCACTCCATCCAATCTAATGTTATTTCCATGTTAACTTAATTCTACCCCAACCCCTTTTAGTTTCTCCTAACTAAATTCTCTCACCTTAAACTCTCGTGATCACTAGTCTCTATACCTGGCAACGCGGACCTCATGCTTAAATGAGTCGGTTTTAAGACACGGGTTTTATCGGACTTCTTTTCATCTGTCATAATGTGTCTCGCCAGTTAATGGGGGCAAATTAGGAACGATAACAGGTTGTAGAATAAGAACCTGGGAGTTTTTTGGCCCGGCCCGAATTGCCAGGTCTGCTAGTCTCCCTAAGCTCTACATGTCCAAATCATTAAACAACTTTCTCGCATCTTCATCTTCAGTTGATGCTACTCCAACTTTTTGGAGCCCGACATTCAGTACGCCATTTTGAATCATAGATCCAAGGTATCTAAACTAATTACTTCTAGTAATGTCTTTATAGTAAAAGGCCTTTTAAGGATCGTTCGAAGAGATAAGTAAATTCAAATCACTACGAGTTGAATGAAACTTACTTTGGAGAGAAAACGCTCCAAACAAATAAGTGGTTCCTCATTAACAGCAGTACAATGGTGTATGCAGTCAACAACATTGAGTTCAAGCCAAGTGGAACCAGACAAGGAAAGCCAAGCATCATCTTGAGAAGATGTCCTGAATCTGCTTTTTCGGTCATTATAGAATTGGTCGTGTCCTTCACAGAGATATGCATCACCATGCCAAGAAGAAATAACATGGGTGATGCAAAGGTGATGATGAACATTAGAATGCCGGAAAGAAATGTTGAGTGACTCGAGATGCCCTGACAATGAGTAAAATGGGATTGATGAAGTTAGATACCGTGAAAGTCCATTCTAAAATGTATTTTAAGAAGTAAGTAACAGGTTGATAAATTGAGGTAAGAAGAGGATGTACAATAAAAGCTCCAGCAACATCAATTGTAGCTAGAGTGTTGGTGTTTCCAAGAGCAAAATGGCCTGCCATTCCCAAATAATATAACGCAGCAACCTAAATGAATAAATAAAATAACCAGAGCGTTAGTACCTGAAATGCAGTTAGTCTTTAGGACAACACGATAAGGTACTCACGGCAGCACATAGAACACGCCTAACAAACCTATTTTCCGAGCGCATAGAAAACTAATCAGCAACAGAGATCCTCATTCAACATTTCAGCTTTCCTAGATAGCCAAATTTTGTATATGAGTAAACAATTTGACATATCAAAATACTTTTTCAGCTTCCACGTGGCATTTTGGTATTTCCAAATCGAGGTTTTCCAACGTCTATAAGCATTGAGTAAAAAGCATCTAGATATTCCTGTCCACAATAGTTGATTTTATTTCAAGACACAACTTCCCAGTGGATTTGATTTGACTACATACATAGATGGCCCTCCCCAGACCCCACAATGGTGGATGCAGGAAGCCTTGCACTAGAGCTGGTAATTCGGAACCAAACCCGCAGGGAGCCAAAATCAAACCCTTATTTTGCAAGTTCGGGTCGCACAAAATAGACCTAATTAATTTTTAGGTTGGGTTGGGGCAAATCGCAAACCGAAATCTGAATTGTCAACTATGCCATAGACAATGAGTTGATGATTTTTGGCACAAAAGGTTGTTGACTTGTGATCATGAGGTCACGACTCAAAGGTTCAATTGTTCAGATTAGGGAAACAGTCTGTCTACAGAAAAATGGACAACGCTACATACAGAAATGACCCTCCCCAGACCCCACAATGGTGCAAGCGGGAAGCCTTGTGCACTGGGCTAACCTTATTACAGAACTTCTCAGCATTAACAATTTTATTTATTTCAACATAAACAAGAGAAAAATAATACTTTATTCTATGAATACGGCATTATTACTGACCTCAATCCATTGCTTATGGTTTGGTCCATTATAGGAAGAATAAACCATGAAGGCCAAGATTTGAACGAGAAGCAATAGCACTGGACCTGAATTGACTGGTTGCTGGAGCAGCATCTGCAGAAGACACCAGCAGAATATATATGCCCACCCAATCACATACAGAGAATCTTTTAACTCCACAACTGGAGACTTATTTCGCACATCAACAGAAGCAGCAGAAGACAAGTTGTTAGGATGAGGCATAAACCACGGTAATGATACAGCCGTTCCAATGGTGGAAATACCTAGAACTGCATAGATTGTTTGTGCCAACAAGGTAGCACCATAACTGGATGATGCAAACATGTTTTCCTGATAATACATTATATGATGCAAAATCAACGATCCAGATATCAAAAAGCTAAAGCCCACCAGTAGAACAATTTTTGCCTTCAATCTTACTATAAACAATGCAAAAAAGCTCAAACTAATCACTAGGAGTCCCGAGGCTAACTGAACCAATTTCAAATGATAACTCCCAACCTCCTCAAGCCACTTGGAGATGTCAGGAAGATAAGTCCAGTTCACACCACCTTGATGCCAACCCCTCAAAATTCTTCCGGAAACAAGGAGGACAGAGATAGAACAGATTAGAAGTTCTTTTATTTTCTTTAGGCCCTGAAACGAATTTAGAGAACTTTGTGCTCTTCCCACTTGGAGGGACTGTAAAGTTTTACGGAGTAGTAATAGATACAACGTCGTTGTCACAAAATGCCATATGTATTGTTCTTCCTCAATCATAGAACTTGACCCCATACTAATAAAAAGGATCAAAATAACTCCCAAAACGAAAGTTTCATCTAAATGCCACCTATAAACACCATCGTTTTCCCCAAAATGCTGTTTATTTTCTTGAAGGTGAATATCTTTGCATATACGAAGTATAAGGTACAACAGTATAGCACAAGAGAGGATCATTGCTGCTACTCCAGCAGCAAGTTGGTTAATAGGCTTCTGCAGAATAAAATGAACATATATAACATATGATTAAAAGAACATAAAGCAACTAGTTATCATAAGAAAACACTTGCTAAAAATAGTAAGCACCAATTAATAATTATCTTTCATGAGAAATAATTTGCAATCAACTTCAAATGTTGAAAAGGAATAGTCGTACATCAGTGACTTGGTGTGATAACCACTCACTAGCAGTATTCAGAAACTTGTAATAAGCTGCAGCAGTGATATTGTAGTCTTCCCTACTACTAAACCTGCTTACAAAATATTCAAAGAGAAATGGGGAATTAGCAATGTTTATCATAGAATCTTGTTTCATGAACATCGTAGATATTTCAAATTTTTAAAACTTACCCAGAAACTTTTTTAGACTTCCAGGAACTATGAGAAACTGCAGCATTCAAATATAAGCAGCAAAGCACCTTCTCTGTACTACCATAGCATTCACTAGTGCTGAACTGTTGATCATCACTAACCCCATCGCATAAGAAGTTTCCACATGATAAACCAGGTAACTGTGCTTGCAGCAATCTGAGTAACTGCCAGGAATTTACCTCCAGCGCCCTTAATTTTTGGTTATCTGTGATCATCAAACACAAGGTAACTGCATTAAAAATCGAAAAATTCACATTTCACAAGTTATGTAAACACAGAGGAAAAGTGAATAATGACAATGTCCGAGTATTTCTATCATTTTGCTTGGGTAAATAATTATGAAATAGTGGAAGCTTTGATTTCTCTGAGGATGAAACCATATATACATTTTCAATAAAATTATTATATTTGAAGAGTATAGAGGCGAAATGCAAGCTACATTCATGTACAGGGTTTAAACTCAAAATTCATGAACGACACACACATAGGAGAATGAACGAGACCTAACCTGTCAAAAAATCAAGCGTTTCTGGAACCAAGACACCAATGTTGTTCTTGGGAATTGGCACACCAAACAGGAGAGATAATGTTGGTGCAATATCAACCTGGAAGCGAAAAGAAAAATATTTACTCAAAATTCTTTAGTCCCTGGGAAGTTCTTAATTCTTATTTAGATATAGTTATTTGTCAGGATGTACCCTTAGATGTTGCAGGCTAGGCCTTGCATGAGCTCAACGATGAGACACACTATCAAATTTTAGGCCTGAAATATAGTCTTAAGCACTAAGAACAGTATCGAGCTATCCCCAGATGCGTATGTGTATATATGTTCTTTATGGTTAGAAAAAACTAATAGATTCTTAGAATTTTTAGATGAAAATAATGTGTATGTTTTATTTCTGAAAATTTAGGAAAAAATTTCTAGTCCATAAATGTATAAAAAGTAAAAACATATCCATATATGCGCATCTACAGACATCATTTATAATTTAAATATTAGATCCATTACCATTAGTAACCAAGGAGTTTTATTTATTCTTATACTTGACGCAGATGCATTTGAAGCCAATAGGTGAAGCATAGATAGCGTTCTTAGCACAGTTTGGGGCAACGCCAAGTACGATATCAAATTCAATCAATCATGCTGCAAAATATTATAAAGATAATGACTTTTACCTGGTTAGCTGTGTTTTGGGTGGCTGATGCATAATCAGAAACATGATTTCTCAGGCCTATAAAAAGAGCCAAGGAGTCAGTTTCTTCATATGAAGACCCCCCATGATTACCATTGTCAGTCATTCCATGATCACTTACTACTACCTGCATTTAACAGGAATAATGAAGAAAAGTTAGGAAGTCTAATATCATTTTACAGAGCTAAGAACTAGAACAGCTACCTTAAAATAATGGTCCATGTATGCATAAAAAGAATAACAGCAATTGGAACCAGAAGGAATTACTAGTATCTCTTGAACGCAAAATATACACATAAATGTTAGTCAAAGCCAAAGCAAAAGATTGTGCTAATTGCCTTGGGAATGATACTATTAAGGAGAGTAAAAAGGTAGTACAAACCAAAAGTGTACGGAGATCATTCTCTTTCAGTACAGTATCCAAATGAATCCTCTTCACCACTTCATCCATCTCCATAAGTTTTGGGACCATCAAAACACTGAAACAGTTGTACAAAAACAACCAATTGAATATCAAAAAATAAAATAAAAAATATCATATAATATGATTAGTGCAATTGGATGAAATAATCACCTATTGCGCCCACCAATATGTCCAACATGATCCAAGCCTAGATAATGAAGAATCTGCATTGATAGATTCAGCACAAATGAAACTTAGCAAAATGATGAAGCAGCAAAAGAAATATGATAACTATCCCAATTAAAATTATAAAATAAAAAGATATCAAGTCCAGATAGATCCTGCTAAAGTTATTAAAAAAAAATACACTAACCATAAGGCTCCAGTCATTTCTGCTTAGCTCATTTTCCAAATGGCGAGAAACATTATGATCCACATGTACAGTATCTTTAACCTGTAGCACAAAGAAAGTTAACCGGCTCCAAGTTAGCTTATATAGCTGAAGCATCAAAGAAAATGCTAGTGTATACCCAAAACTTACATCAACACATTTTCTAAGGATCACACATTAGATAGCAAACAGCAGTTCAGCTGTCAACCTCAAAATTTAGCAGCAGAAATATTCTGCCCAGATAGAATGAATTAGATGCTGGCCATGTGTCATTAAAATAAAGGACTCACATAAAAACTGCTAACACCATCATGCCTTTCAAATACCCTAGGAAACAACTTCAACCATGTTTCATCGCCAAGCATCACCATTTTCCATGCAATCCTAAAAAATTGGTCTGTGGAACAGAAACAACAAGTTGCATCTTTAGATAAATTTAGATAAAACATTGTTGATGTAATCGCTAACAACTGAATGCAGAAACTAACCAAGAAGATTATCATCTAGTAAAGCTTGTGTGTTAAAATTAAAAGCTACATCCAAGAATCCTCCAACTGCACCAGAAACCATAGCCTGCGACCAGAAACCAAGAAAACAATCGAGTGAGGAAAAATAATTATCCATATGAAACATTTTTCTCTGTGCATATTCAGGTTTATGGCAATGAACCCTACCTTCAAACGAGGCATTGTAACAGTTGGAGGTGCCGCCTTTGCATGGTACCCAATTGCCATTCCATTTGCTAACAATGATTGAGTATATGGCATAGCTTCCATCAAAGCCTTGGATGGAGGCTGATCATCCTTTCCAAGAACAAATTCTGCCGGAAGACCATCAATAACCTAAACTGACATGGTTGTAAATGACAGAATGAAACTTATCCTCTGCATAACATCGACAACAACTAGAAACTACAGGTCATCGAAACAGTGTTTTGCTATAAATATCGTTTAAAGACAAGAAAGCACTACTTACCATTAAAATCAGTCGATCAAATGATGGAGGAATCCCTGATAGTTCCTACATCATAAACACATGGTCAATTTACAGGGAGAAATCAATGAACCTTCTAAATCATTTTCTACCAAATCAACAGAAATAAAAATATAAATTTTATAGACTAATTAGAGAAAGCTGTTTGATAGATGCATATTGCATGGTGCAGAAAAGGGACTGTTAGTTATTTATGAATCCTAGGAAAGTTCCCCACCATGAAACATAGAGCATAACAACATTGTCATTTATCAAAAGCATACTCTTGCAGAAGTAGTTATTTTGGAATGTTTGTACGCACACTGTACACTACAGAGCACTACAAGCTTATTATCATGACCATCCAAGGATAGTTTTCAAATATCTAATGAAATAAGTTAAAACTGCTTACACACGCAAATGATCAACTACTTCTGTTAAAAAGAATTTGCTCATTCCAAAGACATTTATCACCAATTCAACTCTACATTAACAAACATAGCTATAGTTAATATTTAAGCTTGCATGGTGTAATGAGTAACAACAGCCCATCTAATAATTGACAGTTGAAATGTTATCCATACCAATTACCACATATTCATTTGGTAGTACTACCAAAATAAAATTGCAGACGTGTGAATTGATAGTTCAGTTTATTACAATGACCAAGCTTGCTCTAACACATTAACAACTAAATAGATTTAATGCAAAACTTTATGATCCCTAACTCCACTAAACTAGTTCCGTAACCATATGTTTTACCTCAGACATTATCCAAACTATTCCATTTCTCAAATTAGAGACAACTCATTATCTAATCAACGATATAAACAAAAACATTAGCTTCAAACAAGTAACTACCAGTCTAGAAACAAACAAGAAACCTTGTATAGCGATCTGAGTTTATCCGGAGGCAGCATTCTCTCACTCTGGTTCTCATCTGAACTGCACATAGGCGCACGAAAACTCTCCGGACCACTGACATTACAAAACACGAAGAAACCACAATCAACAATTCAGAAACTCCAATAAGGAAAAACAAACAGAAACACGAAAATCGAAACAAACAGCACTATTCACTGTTCATGAAGATTCCGAGGAAGGGAAAAAGGAATATTTACCTGACGCCGGAAAGAGCCGGTTTGACGGGGAAGAAGCCGAAGACAAAGAGTGAGAGACCGATCATTTGAATGATCACTGCAGCTGTAGCGAAAGCGGTCAATCTCGCGCACGTTAACGAAGACGACATTGTTGTAAACCCTAACCTTCTTCTTCTTCTCTTCTTTGATAATTGTCTTCGTAGATCTCAGAGAGGGAAAAGAGAGAGTAACGACGCAAGAAGAAACGCAGACAGCGGTCTTTCAGTTGGCCAAACGAGGGAGACGAAATCCATTTTTTTTTGGCCGGACAAGGGCATTTCCGTCTTTTCGCCCCTCAAATCCTCTAAACATAGTTTGGGGTCCAAATGGTCAAGGGCTTCGAATTTTTTTTGAAACCTCATGTTCGAGTTTCACTACGGACGTCGGACGAGCTACTTCTGTTGTATTCGTAATTCCGAAAAGAGTGAGAGTTGCGAGTCAAAAATTGATATTCGCTGGGTTATGTATGCAATCCTAACTTGAAAATTGTGGATTAAAGTTTTTTTTTTCTTTTAATACGCACAACCTGAACTTAAAAATAGCGGACGTAGCTATTGCACATGTCAAGAGTCGTGGATTATATTTTATGGAATCTGAATCTGCAAAAATGTGATAAATTACGAGTATATGCAAATTAGAGTCCAAATTGCAAATTCTAGTTTTTATTGCTCATGTGTCCCACCCCAATATTATGGCATTCTTGGTTTCTTCGTAGCTCTTTTGTAAGAAAATGTCTTGTTCACTTGGGTCTTTCAGGAACTATACAACTCTCAACAACAAATGGTGACCAATAAATTGTTGTATACATACAATCAACCTTGAGAACAATGTTTCAGAAAATTGAACGTTGTTTAATTACACACAAAAAATGGTGTTGATATCAGAATAAAAATCAACTAGAATACACATAAATATCAACTCTTAACAACTCAAAAAACGCCATTGCCATGACAAAAGAACACAATAAATTATACAATATTGACAACAACAAAAACCCCAGAAAATAAAAAAGAACACAACATTTACCGAATTCTCTTCTTTCATGATCTCACATCCTTTAGCACTCCACCCTTTTCAAGCTCGCCAACTAGATCACGAAGAGCCGGAACCTTCATGGCCAAAGTCCGGTAAAGTCTAGAGTAACGAGCCCGAGTTCCATCTGCGGTTCTACCAAGGGCGAGCAAGCTAAGAGCCTCGGGAAGTTCGGAGAATACTTCTTTCAGTTCCTCTAAGCTCATGTTTTCCAGAACAGATGGTTTTGGTACAACTCTAATAATTTCACCGCCTTTAGGTTCTTGAACACGTGTGTCGGCCTTGATGACCAGTTCAGACTGTGAATTTGCACCACATTTGATAATGAATGGGGTTGAGGTGCCTGTGTTGAACTGTAGGACGTTCCACTGTGACACATCGGTTTCAGTTCCAGACCCCGAATCTGAAGATGGTCTTGCTGCGTGTGATGTTTCTTGTAGGCGATCATCTTCTTCAGGAATTGACTGCAGCAATAGAAGAAAATTAAATGCATGATCACGAAGATCGGAAATGAACAATCAACTGAGAGGAAATCAACCAAAAAACTAGAGTTGTCAAGACCATGGGTAATCTCTTTGATTATTATATTCCTTTTACCCTCCATATCCAACAAACAAAAAAACTAGAGTTGTCAGAAAAGAAGGCGAAGATAAAATACAAAGCACAAGTACCTCTACTTCAAAACGAGCATCAGCAATTTGACTCTGAGCACATGGGTGATCAATGTCAAGAAGGGACGGCATTCGTTCTGCAAGTTCATCCAGAGTCGCAAGCATTGCTTTCTTCTTACTTTTACTTAAGGTTCTTACAGAGGTTTGTCGTTCGATATCCTGTACAGTTATTATAACCAGGCTCTATAAATATTTAACAATAATCCAATCACGAATAATGTTATAAAAACTGGAGCAATTTTGTAAAGAGACAAGTACCTTGACTTGCTTCAAAATGCTATCAAGAGAAATCAAAGAAGCTAATCGTGCATCTTCAGCTGCAGTAGATGGGTGTCGAATTGGTGATGCACCGCCTTCCAGTGTTAGTAAAGCTATATCATTTCTCATCTGTTGCAAAATCTGATTATAGTAACAAACATAACGTCACGGTTTGCCCAAGCACTTTCAGAGCTCAAGTGTAAAATCAACAAATATTAGTCATCACAGATATTGCAGAATTACTGATAAATAATTTAGCAGACTTGACTATCTATTCCCTTTTTTCTATTAACATATAACAATGCTTCAGTTTACCAAAATTTCCTTTTTATCTTAAGTTCTTGCACTCGTCAAATAAATGATTAATTATAGCAATATGTTGACGATGCCAGCTATTAGATTATGTTAGTGTTTGTAATTAAACTTTATAGAGCATAGAAGGTTGAAACTTCTTATCATAAGAAACTGTGATTACTTTATAAAGAAAACAGAATTTCAAGAAACAATTACCAAGCAAGAATAATACCTTTCTTCGCTTGTGATCAACAGACTCGAGCGCTGATCGTAGCTTTGCCACTTGTGCTGTGTCATCTGCCTGTTCAGTTGCCAATGTGCCAGCAATGTCCTAAAGAAATAAAAAAATTAGGAAATGTCCTAAAGAACAAAAGCAAGAAAAGAAGAATACGCCATGCGTACTCACAAGACATTTAAAATATTTAAGGATGAAAAGACATATTAGAGCTATCTAGTGAACATGGATATGCATCATAATATAATGTGGACGCAATGAATTTATATATAAACAGACGAAGCAGTCCAGAATTGCTTGCACAAGTATTTTCAGTCATCGAGCATTTGAAACACTCATTGTGAGCACCTTGATGTGTTCATTCAGAAGAGCTACTCAATATATAGTTTCACCCAAGAACAAGGTGTACCTTCAAATGTTGCAATTGAGAAGTATAGACCCTCTTTGCATATTCAGATAGGAGCAGTCCAAGAGCATCTGTATTGGGAGGCATCGCAGCACCAAGTCCAGCCATCCAACCGTCCATTATTGCAGTTGAAAGAAGCTCTAATTGACCCGTTGCCCCACCATGACTTTCGTCTCCAGTGATAGAAAGAAATTCAAATTTCTCG
>JAYMTH010001909.1:0-13648 GCA_036897465.1 Pelargonium australe | reverse complement strand
AGCTTTGCTAAGTGCTGGATCGAAATCAATGGGTACTCGGCTCGATCGATGTCGATTGCGGTGGAGATTGGCGATGAACAAGTCGACGGAGAAATCTCATAACATCGTGTATGAACTATGAAGACGATTCATTCGTTGGCCTATTTTTGTGCACCAAATCGGGTTACCCGACCCGACTCGACCCAACCCCATATATTGATTCGCCTGACCCGATCCGGTCCGACCCGAAAAGAAATAGGGTCATGTATTTTGAACCTGAACCCGAAAAAATAGGGTCGAGCTGCGGGTAACCGCTGGTAAGGGTCCATTTTTGCCGGCTCTAAGTCTGTTGGTATTGTAACTAATGTAACTGAATCTCGGAACTGAAAGCTCAAGAGAAGCATCTTAAACCACAAGTCTATTGGTATTGTAGCTAATGTAACTGATTTTGTAATTGGATTCTCTTCAATGTAATGGTATATACATAAATACTACTATTTTGGGTCTACCCAATATTTTGGGACCCTGTTCTGAAATGAAAAAGCTCTTGATTTTATTTTCAGATCGAGCTTCTTGATGATGGTTCCCACCGGCTTCGATTTGCTACTCTCAATGACGTCTCCGTTCACATGCTCTGTTTTCAATTTTTCTTTTCCCGATTCATGATCGTTGTATACCTCCAACAAAGTCGGGATCTTGTCCAAATGCTTAGCAACATGCTTGTCATAGAAAATCTTCTCACTTATTTGGAACTGCCTCGCGATCTTGATGTTGTTCTTGATCAGCTTCTTCGACAGCAGAATCTTCAGCACATTATACCTCGGACGAATCCTAGTATCAATAGCGTACGCAAGCAACTGAGGATACGACATTACATCACCCTTCTCCAACTTCACAGTGTTGAAATAGAAATCCAAACTGCTCCTAAGCCTCTCCTCAGAACGAGAATAGCATTGTGGGTATCGCTTGAAAAAAGCCAAAACCTCATCTTTAGAGAACCCAAAACTCATAAAGACCTTCACTTTCTTCTCCCAGAGAGGAACGCCCAGAGAAGCCACAATGAGAACCGCTAGCAGAAACGGAGGAGCAGATGGGTCGAGACCCAGTTCGTGTTTCACGATTCTGAGCGCAGAGACCAATCTATCAACACTTGGTTGCATCGATTTGGTGCGCGTGAGTAGGGTATTGGCTATGGTATCAACAGCTACACCTTCCTCGAGAAGCAGACCAATGGTGGGCTGCAATGTGGCCTTCAAATCGTTGGTCAAGAGTCTCGGACAGCGCTTCACAGCTTTCTGGACTCGCTCTTGGGTTCCTAGAAATGAGAAGAGAAATTCGAGGGAGGGTTTGATTCGATTGCTCAAGCTTCTCCCCAAAATGGCCGGGTTGGAGCTAATCAGGTCGTGGAGAAGAGAACCTGAGAACCCAGCTTGAACCAGGTACTCCAATTTGGGCTTTAGGTTTTGCTCGGCGTTGTAGGGCTGGGTGGCGAGGGAAGGGAACTTTCTGGCGATTTCGGCGATTTGGGTATCGTTGAATCCGTGAGATTTGAGCAATTTGAGAGTGGAACCATAGTTGAGAGCTTTCTTTTCGAGCAGCTTGGGATTTTGAGAGAGGGATTTTTCTGATGGTAATGGAGAAAAAGCAGAATAAACAGAGAACCGAGTGGTTGTTGTTGATGATGATGGTGATAAAACTGAGCGGTTTTGCGGGAAAAATATTACATTCTGGTTTATGAACTGAAAAGTAGCCATTGAAGGAGCTTGCTGGTTGGAGATAGATGAATAAAGGTGGGAGCTTTTTCTACAGGTTTCTGAGTTTTGCTGTAAGGAAAGAGACAGTAAGGTAAGGGCCACACAAATTATATCTTTTACCAAACATAAAATTTCAAGAGCTAAATTGAATATTTTACTGATACTAAAAACATTTCTCTGCTCGAAGCTCAAATTGCTAGCTATGCTGATCGGACCTCCAAGAAAACCCTCCTCGCCGCCACTACAAGATCCGGCCGCCACAGACTTAACACTGCAACTCGAGATTTGCTTCAACCTCTTACGAGAGAAATTGAATGCTGAGGTATGAAACTAGGGTAAATTTCTGTGATTTATTTCTTTGAATTGTGTCTGCAAACAATTTCTGATCCAATGGAGTTTATGGATTTGAGCTATTCTCATATTACTGGTTTGTGTTTGAATTGATTCTATGAAAATGTTTTCCTCTTACAGTGACAACTTTATATACATAGAACCCTATTGATTTTATAATTTAAATGAAAATTGACCTATTGTTCTAACCAAACACATATGCACCATAGAGACTGTGCACAGTGAAAGCATCAATGTCCATGATATTCTCAAAACATAGCACCTCTAGGTACCACAATACTTGAAGAACAACACATTCACTTCAAAATCTCGACTGAGATTAAGAATAGCATCCGGCACCTCTCGCCGATGACATGCATCATAGCAAATCCACACCTGCACTATCACATGTTATTTCTTCAATTTCGAACAAGCATTCCCTCATCATACGAGATTTTTTAGCTCTATTGGCTTCTTTAAGCTCCTTTTTTCTTTCTTGAGCTCCTCTGACCTTTTTTCATCTATTTCTAGATCAGATTTTAGTTTCTCAATTCTTTTCGAAAGCTCATCCAGTTCTGCACTTACCTTTGTTGTTCTCTCGCTTGCTTCTTTGTCAGCCTGAAGTCCAAAGTAAGCATATACTACTCTTTTGTAGGTATTGAAGGCAAATTGAATTTTGAACCCGGCAGATTTTACCCTGACCAAGCGAACCCACCATTCAATGAGTAAATCCTCTGTGACACCCTTGATACTGGTGTTGCACATTCTGTTCACAACTTCACAAAATAAGACACAGAAGCATATATACATCTGCGGACTTAGCACACAACCATCACCAAAATTCCCGTGTTTAGCAAATAAACCTTCAAGAATGTTGGTGAAGTTCCATGTTACTTGGTGCTCTCTAACATTAACCACAGGTTCTTTACCATATGTGCTTTTTAGAAACTCAAAAACCAATCTTTTTGTTTCTTCCAAAGTTGAGTTGGAGTTGAGTTTACTTTTAAACTTTATCATGGGATTGTCTTAATGTAAAAGCTTTTCTGAAGCATCAGATTTGCTATTATTTCCAAAAGTATCATCCCATGACGTTTTAGCTTCAAGCGCCTTACAGACCTCATTGATCTCTGCATCATGTTCGCGATTAATGTAGGAACATAAAACTTGCTCCAAGGTCTGACAATTCGTGACCTTTGCTTCCTCTATGCTTCTATCCTTGGCTTCTCTTTCACACTCGAGTTTTTCCTCCTCTTCCAGTATTTTGCTTGCTCTAACCAACATGACATCATCCCGGCCTTGCTCTAATAAGCGCAGTACCTAATATACACATAGTTGAAGAAATTCCTCATATGAGACTTAATCATTCAAATAAAATATTAATTGTAGAGTAATTTAGACAATAGTCATTTAAATAAAATAACATACCTCATATATAACACATTGGACGTGCACTTCAAATTTGCAGATACCACAATAATAAAGACAATCTTTGGATCTCGTTGTTGCTCGCAGGCGTCACAATAGCATTTGTAGTGCTCTTCCCCCAAATGATCCTCCTCTGCTTCTACAAGGCGAGGCTTGAGAGTGAGGGCATGAAAGTGACACTTGGGATCTTGAACTGTGTATGGCAAACGAAAGTTTTTGAAAACTACAGCACATTTGGGATGAAGTGTGTATTGGTGCCTACCACTACACGTGTACTTCATCCCAACGTCAATCCGAACATCACATGCATCGCATATATCATCCAGAGAAGCCATTTTGAGGTATAGAGGATAAGCTCGATGCAAGGGATGGATGAGGATAAGCTCGCACAACACACAATGAACGAATGGTATTCATAATAATCGGTAAGCTCTCCAAATGCATCCATTCTTTTTTCACATGTTAGTACTCTTCTAATTGGCGAGATGCTAAAATCCCATGAAGATGTTGATGAGGATGATTCTTCCGTTTGATTTTGCTTCACAACTTCTAGTTGGCTTCTTAATATTATTAAGTATGGCATGGTTCTCTTATCTTAATTTTGTGATCAAAATGTCAACTGCACTAACTAAATGTGGTCACCAGAGAAAACACGAGATGAAGTGCAAGTAAAGATACACATTTTTAATTTAATTAACGACTCTACTATCTATATATGCTGCTTCTCTTTTCCATACTAATTTACTTTTTCTTTTAGGAAAGCATATTCTTCTCCATCTCAAGCCTCGTTTCTAAATTTGAAAAAAATTAAAAGAAAGAAAAAGAAAAAGAAAAAAGAGATGAAGTGCAAGTGAAGATAGGCATTTGATTTAAGGTCTCTAGCTACTTTGTATGTTTCTTCTCTCTTTTTCTTACTGTTTATATAAAAGCATAATTATTCTTCTATATAAATAGGCTAACTATTGTTAATTTGTGAGTGACATGTCAAACTTGTATGGACTTGACTCAGTTTCAATCATAATTAAGATCAAGAACCATGCCAAGAAAAGAAGTAAAAATTGTGGAGCGACCCCGAGCAGCTGGAAAATCATCCTCGTCGGCATCTGGATCCAGCAGGAAGTCGCGCCATGATTTTAGTGTTCCGCCAATCAAAGCAATAAAAGTTGAAGAAAAACCAGATGCAGAAGGTAATCCCACCCAGTATTATGAATACTATTATGAGTACGATTCAGATGAGGAATACGAGTACAGTTTTGGGCCTCCGGTGAAGAAACGGCTCCGGTGCCATCCCTTCCATCCCTACCACGCTCTCACTCTTGATCCCCCAACCGGACTTAAAAGCAAATACTGCAATGCTTGTGGTATGTTGATGGATTTTGGTTCATTTTACAAATGTGATGAGTGGCCGTGTGATTTCATGATGCACGACGCATGTGCGTGGCTGGCACCTACTATATCCAAAGACCATCTTCCGGCTAATTACCAACATCCTCACAATCTTTGCATCTTTGTGCTCCCTCTATTCGCTGGAAAGCGATGTGGTTGGCTATGCGCAGCCTGTGGTGAGATCGTGGACGCGGTTTTTGCTCGCTGCGTGTCGTGTGACTTCAATCTCCATCTCAATTGCAACCAAATCCAACAAAATCTACCACTCTTTATCACCTTTGCAACAATAGGCAGTCATGAGACCTTTAAACTTTCTGATGTGTACACTTTAATACCTGATGATATGTTTAATGTCCCTATCCAATGCATTGTTTGCAAGCGACCGGTTTGGCACATATATTACTATATGTGCACGGCCAGAGGATCTTCAGTACTTTTAGCTCACATTGGTTGTGCCTTGTCGGTATGTGGGTCGACGTTCAAAATATATCTCAACCAAAAGAAGCAGATCGCACTTGATTCCCACAAAGAACATCCATTGTATCTCCACGATCGTATTGATGATGAAAAGTGCTGCAGTAGATGCAAAGCACCCATCAGCAACTACAAGCCTATTTATGCCTGCAAAATATGCAGTTACTATATTGAAAAATCGTGTCTAAACCTCCCGCAAACCATGACCCATCCATTTCATTCTGCACATCCTCTCCTCCTCGGAACTTCTTATCCTTGGGATAAACATTATAATGATATAACATGCAATGCATGTTATTGTGGTTTTAAAGGAAATGGGTTGTGGTACGAGTGTCTGTGGGATGACACATATAAACTTCATCCCAAATGCGCTCTGTTCTTCGAAAACTTCCATTTGCCGGTCACCATTAAAGATCCCAAGTGTCACTTTCACTCTCTCACGCTCAAGACCCGCCTAGTGGAAGTCGAGGGGGATGATCAGCTGGGGGAAGAGAACCAAAGTTATTGTGATGCCTGCGAAAAGCCAAGAGATCCGGATGACTGTCTTTATTATTGCAGTCTCTGCAATTTTCAAGTTCACGTAACATGTGTGTTACCTGAGGTACGTTGATATAAATGATTCACATATTTAGTATTTTCTCCGTTTCAAAATGAATATTATTCATTTGCGTAGTGTTTTGTTATAATACGCATAAACAAGTGAACAAAAAACATTGCTACTATAGATGTTTCTCTACATTAGGTTTTAATGCATGTTTACACATTTTTGTTTTTCACACATTCCTTAATGTTGGTCTAAACAACTTTTTAGCCAGCTTTGCGTTATTTTTACTGTTTCTCTCAATTTTGTGCACTTATTTACAATTTATTAGGTACCACGCTTACTAGAGAAAAAGCGGGATGATGTCAAGTTTGTTCGAGTAGAACACATATTGGAAGAAGAGGAAAAAATCAACCGCGAAAAAATAGCCGAAGATAGAAGGGCAAAGGAAGCAAAGTTCAATAATTGTCCCACCTTGAAGGAAGTCTTATGCTCCTACATTAACCTTGAAGACTTTACAGAAATCAATCAGGTTTGCAAGGTTCTTGAAGATATAACATGGGACACCATTTTTGGAATGAGCAGCAAATTTGACGTTTCTCATGAAAAGCTTTTATATTCAGATGATCCCATCATAAACTTTAAAAGTAAGCTCAATCCTAACTCCAACTCTGCTTTGATTGAAACAAAAAGATTGGTGTTTGATATTCTGAACAACCAATATGGTGAAGAGCCTGTGATTGATGTTAGAGAGCACCAAGTAACCCACAACTTCGCAACCCTGCTTGAAGGTTTGTTTGCCAAATATGGAAACTTTTGTGTTACTTGCGGGTTAAATAAGCCGATGAAGATATTCTTCTGTGTCATATTTTGTGATGTTGTGCATAAAATGTGTAACACTTGGGTTAAGGATGTCACAGAGAATTTACTCATCCAATGGTGGAATCGTTTAGCCATGGTGCAAGCGACAGGGTTCCAAATTCAATTTGCCTTCAAGAGTTTCAAAAGAGTTGTTTATGCTTATTTCGGTCTTCGAGCTGACAACGAAGCATTTAAGAAAATGACTCAGGTGCGCGAAGAATTAGAGGAGCTTCCAAAAAAGATTGAGGCGCTAACAAGAAGGCTTGAGGAAGACAAACAGAGGTTAAAGAAGCTCGGGGACGACGAAAAGAAGTTTAAAGAAGCATTTAGGGCTAAAAAATCTCATCTTATGAGGGAATGCTTGTTTGAAATTGAAGAATTAATCTGTGATCGAGCAGGTGTGGACTTGCTATGATGAATGCCATTAGTGAGGTAAATTATCAACCAGCTTGCCTGATGCAGTTTTTCAAAATTATATTATTAATTAGTTAATATATATATCTCATTGTTACATACTAATATTAATTAGTGCCTTATTTTTGTTGATGTAGCTTGGTGTGTTCTTCATCTCAGTTCACATTGTCTTCAAGTATTGTGGTGGACTTGCTGTTTGATTGACAGACTGATTGTAATTTCCTGTAATTTGATTGACTGAATGAATATCTATGATGTTATATATTATTGAGTGATTGACTTGAAATATTAGCCGAACGTGCGAGTGCTTGACAATGCGTTTGGCTCATCTCGGGCTCTCTCTGGCGTGTTTCGCAGGGTAGTTCGAGCCTTCAGTGTGATGGTGAGATCTTCGATCTGAGACTCTCGAATGATAGTTTCAAGAGAGTCGTCAGAGTCAGACGCGAGACTTGATTTCTCACTGAATTTGTCCTAGATGTGGTGCTCGAGCACAAACGTGGCATTCGGACACCACGTGTGACTTCTTGATTTGTTGGGTTGAATTATAAACAATTGCATTCTAATTTAACAACCATGGTATGAGACATAATTGCAAATAATGGAAAAGAGTTGAGAATTGAGATTTCAACAAAAACAATCACAGAAAATAACATCTATAAAGCAAACAGAGCAGCTTAAATAACAGAACCTGAAACACAAATGTTTAAGCTTACAATGTCATGTGATTTGCTTAGTACATCAAACCCAAATAATTAAAAGAAGATTCAAGTAGTAGTATTTTGTGATTGTGTCATGGATATGCAATAAAGACTAATCTCTCGAGATACTGCAAGACGCAACAAAAGCAAAAAAAAACATCCATAAGATTCAAATTCACGATCTCTTACTTCAAATATATATATATATACTCGAGTCTTTTCTCAAGACTTACGAACAAGTCTACTTAAAACACTTAGTCTCGACTTTCAGAATCTAAAACGACACATGGGGCATGCATTGTTGTTCTTGATCCACTTCATGATGCAATTTCCATGAAATAGATGCGAACAGGGCGTTTCAACTTTGTCTTCATCATCGTCGTCTCTCAACTTCTCATGACTTCATCACAACGTAAGGGATCTAACCTAGTTATATATAAATTTATAAGATCTCAATAGAATTTTTTTTATCAGTAGCTTAGAGAAACTTCTGAAAGATAAACAATTGCAATATTCAAACACTTTGAATCAACTAAACGTTCAACGCTACAAATTAACTTTTATCTACTACTTAACTTTGAGAATCTCGAAAACTAAGCAACACCACTGGATCAAGTGGTTTAAAACACTTGTATTCACTTAGTGTCTCAGGATCGACCCCATCACGGTGTTGGTATCACTGCTAAATAATGAAAAACACGCCTAGCTACATATTCCTTCATAATGTCCCTTCGGGCACATCCGATAAAATTAGAACGATATATATTCCTTCAGAATCTGAAACGGCACATGGGGCATGCATTTTTGGTCTTGATCCACATCATGATACAATTTTCATGAAATAGATGTGAACAAGGCGTTTCAATTAGTTTATCTTCACTCAACTTCCCATGGCATATACTGCACAAAAACTCTTCACAATCTTGATCCAATGCTACTGTCTCCACCTTCTTCAGCAACCTCTCCTTCAACACAACCTCCATCAATTGATCAATCCTCTCCTCCTCCATAACCAATCCTCTTTCATTGAACACAAACTCCCGAAACCCCCGAATCGAAAAACCATCCCTCGTCCTATACTCTTTAGCCAAATCCTCGAGTTCTCGTTTTTCGTCTACGAAGCTTTGGCGCAATGCTTCAAACACTTCATCACTCAGAACCACACTCCTCTCCAAGATCAGACAAATGTCCACTTCCACCGTCGAGTCCTCGTCGTCGAACATTATTTCATCTTCTACTTCTGAGGCTATAGAACACATTTCATCGTATACGTGGCGGGTCAGATCATCAAGGCTCCGAATACGAGCCACCTTCGAGTTCTTGGTGGGTTTCCAGACAAGTGCGGTGCGGGGAAAAGGGATGTCCAGGATTGTTAGAA
This sequence comes from Pelargonium australe, assembly GCA_036897465.1. Taxonomy (NCBI): domain Eukaryota; kingdom Viridiplantae; phylum Streptophyta; class Magnoliopsida; order Geraniales; family Geraniaceae; genus Pelargonium; species Pelargonium australe. The sequence continues at coordinate 4,408 of JAYMTH010001909.1, read as the reverse complement.
AGTTTGATATACGAGAGAGTGAATCAGATTCGCAGAGGATCGTCGAAATGTAGTCGACTGGGATGGGAATTTTGAAGAGTGAAGGTTGGTATTTTAATAATATTAGAGATTTAGACGATGACTTGGATGAGAAGTAATGGTTGATTTGGTAACTCAACTTGAATTCAGAAGCGGGCAGTGATGAATTCTCGGTTTGTTGTATCACCTTAAGTTCCGCATATTTGAAACCAGAATTGTTGTACAAGTTCTCGAGATTCGGTGTTTGTATGGTTGCTGACATGATTGTTGCAATCGATCTGAGAAAAAATAAAATGTAATAACCATTAGTTCTTGAAAATCAAGAAGAAGACAAGAAATTCATAGAAACCGATTGGAGAAATTGATGATACTTGCAGTTGGAGAAATTGAGGAGCCCTTGCTAATTGCTATGTTTTTCTTTTCTTCTTCTTTTTCATCGATTATAGAGTGTTAAAGTATTGGAAAAATACTAATCCTACGAGAAAGTGAGATAGGAAATAGGATTTTCAATTTGAGTTGATCAATGATTTTTTAATGTTGGTAAATTAATTTTATTGTTTCATGAAGTTTGACTAGGTTTTGAACTTACAAATTATTTGATTATAATACTAGGAATCTTAGAGTTCATGACGGTTTTGTGAACTCTATGTCCATCTCGATAATTGAATTATTTGTTTCTATTCAGGTCTCTTTGAAAATTATAGTATTAAATAATTGTTTCTTGACGGCCTGTCCGTCGGAAAAGTGAAAATTTTCCGCCAGCCGGCCGGCAAAATTCCGTCCAAAACAAGGATTTTTCTGATAGTGTTTGTTATTCTTATTAATATTGCATACAATATATAATTTTGGATTGTCAAGTTTACCATTACAATTTGCAGTCGCACCAAAGCATAGAATCTACAATATGTGATTTCAGACCGGCTTTTAGGTTGCAAAGTGGGTGATCGCACAGGGCCCTACAAAACGAGGACCCCTCATAACGGCCACAGTTATCTTCTGCGATTAGAAACTGCAATAATAGTTGATATTAACTGCGGTTATAAACTGCAATAGTGTGAAAATTTGAACTTTTAGCCACATTTATTTGCTACGATTATAAACTGCAGTAAGAGTGACTATTAACTGCGGTTATAAACTGCAATAATGTGACCATTTGAACTTTTAGCTGCAGTTATTAGCTGCGATTAAAAACTGCAATAAAAGTAAGACATGATATTTAAAAAATTTAGGGTCAAATATAAATTTTATCACAGGGCCTCCAAAATTCTTGAGACGGCCCTGTGTGATTTCAATGACAGATTGTGATTCCGTTGATTCATCTATAAAGTAGTTGATGATGTGTGATGTCCCATAATAAATTAATACATCATTTTGTCAAGTAAATTTGTAGGTTCAAATTTTGTACAAAATTTAGTATTTTTTATAATAATAGACAAAACATAAATAATAATCATCTACAACAGTTAAAACTTGAAATCGTGTGATGTGCAGTCACTCACAAGTAATTAAATAAAGAGTACTGAAATGGAAGAAATACATTTCTCCAATAGTTAAGATACATGCAATTCATTCGTAATATAAAATTCATTATCTCTATACAAAGTTTAATCTTTCCTGTACACATTGGCAAAGGTTGAATATTAGGATTCTATATTTGACAGTTGCAAATATCACCTACACAAACCCTACATGATCAAATACAAGAAACAAGAAGACTATATACAAAGCAAAATTGCTGTTGTTTGTCATATTTTGATGGAGATTCTCTGCAAAAATCTTACAATTGTGCTCTACTCATAAACCACATCTCCATAGATCTAGCAACACCAAATTAATAGTTTGTAAATTAGTATAAAAAATAAAATAAAAAATTGGAGAGACAAAATGTTAGCATTAATTACCATCAGAATGTGATCCTCTTGACCAATGGGTCCAGCCACCAATTCTCTGAATGGTCCTGGTGCTAGCCAATTATCCAGCCACTTGCTCACATTCTCACCACCATTCCTAACCTGTCACATAAGTTATGGCCGGGTGCAAATTTTTTATACACGTGTTAATATAAGTTTTAACTTACATGCAGAAACAAATGCACGACTTTATATGAAAAAAAGTTGTTTTCTGACTTACAAGCATGTTCAAGCAACCGGGGTGTTTCTCGGGCTCGAGTGGGCATTCCCGCTCGCATAGGTCTAGGGGGCGGTGTTCGTGATATTCATGTTTCCCTATGCTCCGGCGTCCAACTCTGTGCAATCTTGCTGCATTGCCCCTGGCATCTGAGGCTGTAACCAGCATCGCCACCAGCAACATTGGCGCTACGCGTGAAACTATCATGGTTTTCGACGAAGCCATCCACAGAACCAATCGAGCCTAATTAATCAAACGAGTTGGGATCAAGATTTTCATGGTACTTGAACCAAGAAATGTTAAATAGTAGCGTTACAAATGTAGTGATTGCCTAAATATTATGCTTTGCAGGAGGTTGATTTTGGACCGTTCAATCTATTAATGGTTCCGCAAATATATGTTTTTGAGAACCTCTTGTGTAGCCGTTTCTTGTCCGGTGTTGTTGGACATGCTTCCAAATATACAATGGTTAGTTCATGTAATTGTGATTAATTTATCATTATCCTAATGACATTACTGGTAATTAATGTCTTAAGATAAATCAATATACAATAAAGGAGGTCACGTCTTAACTAATAGACTCTACTTGAGATCCGAAACACCTTGCAACTACATTGGCAAACATGTGATGAAAATCCTGAATGAGTTATGGTCTATTTGTAACTTATCGGACTTCTCTTGAAGGATTCACCTATGGATTCCATCCAAGAACACAAACGCGGTCAACGTCATCGATCATGACATGATATAACCATCAACGAAAGTATAAATATTCCCTCTATTCTAAGAATAAGATTATTTTCTTTTTATTTCCACGTTCTGAATATTTTGTATTAATATTCATCATGGTAGAGACGTTCATGCTCACACCTGAAGTATAATGCTCACGTATTAATTTTCACTTAACGTTTGCTTTCTTTTATAGTGTACAAACTCATTTCTAAAGCACAAGTTTGGCTTCAAGATCAAGATTCAAGAGTCAAATTTCGAGTGTTAACAAAATAGGAAGAAAAAGAAATTGACCAATTAGTTGCACCATCCACTTTTGTCAGACAGGTCTTCTAATGGCAGCTTCTTTACAAGAAAAAACAATTTTGCCACTGTTTTCTTGAGTTTTCATGTTGCTTGGCTACAGAAGAGGATTAAAAGGTTAAAGATAAATGATTTTTGCTCATCTCTTTTCTTGATGTAATGTTGTTTTTACAAACTTTGAGCAAATCCATATGAACACAACAATCTGATATTCATGACCAACATAACTGGTGGCAGCATATTCATCAGTACACAGCACAATCATCTTTCTGAACCGCACAATTTGCTACAAGAACTAGACATAGCACTTGAAATCGACATAATATGATTTTTCAAGAAAAAACAGAGAGGCTACTGACTATAGATTAGTTTAATCGCTGTATACCGAACAGAAAAATACGCTAACCCATTTTCCTTATCATGTCACCATTGTTGTTTCCCTTTCAAACTTTCCATTTGTCCACGATTCTGTACAATTAAACACTCCTAAATCATCGGAGTCTTTGCCGTCAGCTTCTACAGGCTTCCATCTGATATTCTCTCATACAGAAATTCCAAGCCAGTAATGCTGCCCCAATTGCAGGCTCCACCTGGGGGTGATTCAGAAAAGACATTAGAGATGATACTTCAGTACTGCTATATCTTTATATCGCAAACACAATTCCTATTTGTCGATAGTGTCTTTTTATGCAGCTTGTAATTATGAACAACCACTAGATCAAAAAAGTTCATATGGTGAACAGAGAAAAAATGTTTTACCTTTGGCCTAATCGGAATAGTCCCTGGATAGTCCTTGGAGATGCAATTTATTACTTCTTTACCTATATCCCACCTCTTATTTGCTTCAAGAACACCACCGACCATGACTAGGGGAAAAGACTCTTTTCCATCTGCGACACAGTTCACACAGAATTAGCAAAAAAAAAAAAAAAAAAATTGTGGCCTTTATTGTTTCTGTCAGGATATAATGCTAATCTAATAGGAATATAGTAGTGATACAAGTACATGGAACAACCACATATATCGAACAAATAAAGCACAAGGAGCTTCAAATTGTTAATATTTCAGCCAAGAGATCATTTATCTAGGAATGCTCGAATACTTTTTTTTTGCTCAGCAATTACATATATATATATATACGGAAAAATGTCCATTTTAGTCACTGACCTATCCAAATCGTGTCGTTTTAGTCCCTCACCTTTCAAACGTGTCGCTGTAGTCCCAAGGTTAT
>JAYMTH010001908.1:0-13649 GCA_036897465.1 Pelargonium australe | reverse complement strand
AGAAATGGAAGAGACAAAATCAAGATTCCAAAGGATTTGGGTTTTCTGTGGGAGCAGTTCTGGAAAAAAAGCCAGCTACCAAGAAGCTGCTATTGAGTTGGGCAAGGAACTGGTAAAACACTTTCTTTCCATTTCCAGAAACCATTTTTTAGCCTTACCCATTTCATGAATCAATCCCATTTTTGTACTTTTTTTTTTTGGGTTTTCAGAGATTTGAGTTCATGGGTTTGTTTTGTTGAATGAAAAAGGTTGGAACTTTGATGGGAATGAATCTTCATTTTGTGTTCTGTATTGTCTGTGTATTGAGAGGTCAACTGGGTTGAGAGTTTTGAGGAAGAAGATGCTGTGAACATGGGTGGATTGATTGTTTCAGACCAGTTAGGTGGGAGGGATGATAATGGAAGGTTTAGGGTTTATGTTGATTTTTTATATGAGAAGAGGTGATGCTATTGCTAGCTGTAACCTGTCTGTCAGTTGAGAGCAGCTTTCTTGCATGATCTCTCAGTATTTTTGCTATTTTTATCAAATACCCATCAATATAACTTTGTTTAGACCCGACTCGGTCAGGTCCGTAAGAGTTCGACACATCACGAATTAACGGCTTCTACTCGAATGTTTATTTATTTATTATTGTATGGAGGGAGGAGCCAAACGTGCTACCTTGGTATCATGACTACTCCTACAAGCGTGTTCTAACTTGCCTAGGGCACTTCCACTCCACAAGCCTCCATGACCTGACCTTTCATGCTCATCATTTTTGTTTATTGGGTTCTTCAATCATGCCTTTTTTTATTGATGTTTTTTTAACATTGTGATGATGGGTTGTTGACACGTGTCAATGGTTTGTGTTTTCCTATGTGTTGTGAAGGTGGAGAAAAGGATTGATTTGGTTTATGGAGGTGGAAGCGTGGGGCTTATGGGTCTTGTTTCTCAGGCAGTTCATGATGGTGGGCGCCATGTTCTAGGGTTTGTATCTCTTATCTCTCTCTATGTTGTGTCTTCTTCAATAAATGTGTCCTTTTGTTTCTTGAACCATGCAATGCAAATTACATACAATACATGGTCTCCACTTTCTAGTTGGTGGGTTTTTGTTCTATGTCAGCAGAGACATCATGGGATCAATTGCTTCCTCCATCTGGGGGTTTCATGAAATACTATAATGACTTAAAGTTTTGAACTTTTACTGAAAAGAGTACAAAAAATCTTATTTTGTATCATGGGTTGTGTAGATTTCATTAACAAGTTATGTTTTCACTTTTCACACATTACAAATTCTCTTCAAAAACAAGGTTACTAGAAGGCCTTTTGGGGCTGCTTTTGATCACTTTGGATAAAAGTGAAAACCCTTTTGTGTAGCTTGAAATGTAAAGTATGTGAGCTTTTTGAGTTTTGTCCAAATCTTTCCCTTTGGCAGCTTTTCTTTGAAAAAACAACTCTTTATTACTTGTGGATATGATAGTGAATGTTCATTAACCTATGTTCTGATGTTATCTTATGTTTGTGTTGTTTTGTTATTTTGCAGTGTTATTCCAAGAACTCTGATGCCTCGAGAGGTATATTCCGAATCTGCATTGGTTGTTAGGATGAAAAGTGTTTTGATGTTGAATTTAAGAAGTAAAGCCGAATTCGATATCTTCTTGATGTGAACGTGTGACTAATTACGTTGATTAGAGTTCATTTTATATCTTGTAAAATCTCTGCTGGTTTTGTTATGTGGATTTCAATTTGTTTGTTTAAGTACGTCATTGGATTCTTATTTGTAGTTAATAACGTGTGCGCGGTTAATTTACTGCAGATAACCGGCGAGACTGTTGGAGAGGTGAGGGCTGTATCTGATATGCATCAAAGGAAGGCTGAGATGGCCCGTCAAGCTGACGCCTTCATTGCCCTCCCTGGTACGTATCTTGTATCCAAGTACGAGTTATCTATGTTGACTTGTGATCCTTATATGATTGAATATGATCAGGTGGCTATGGCACTCTCGAAGAGCTGTTGGAAGTTATTACTTGGGCTCAGCTTGGAATCCATCGGAAACCCGTAAGGAACATTCCATATTGCTTCTTACTGGCAAAGTTAACCAATTGTTTAATTCACAAATATCTGGGAAACAGCTATATATTTCTTTGAGAATTCAGTATCAGATTCGAAATTAACTATCCTATCCGAATCATTTCACGGAAAGCTGCTATATTTGTTTAATAGGATTGATTAGTCTGTTAATTAAACATTCTAACTCTAAAGTAGTATCACATGATATCTTGAGTGAGTTCAAATCATAAAATATTTTGTCATGTTTCTTGAGGACACAGTTTCTTGTATCTTAAGCTTGAAGCTCCTCCAATTACATACTCGATGAGGTATTAGGAATTGACAGGATTCGGTCAACGGATTTATCTTTGAGAGTCCGATAGATATGCAACTAATATAGCTACGGAATAGAATCAATGCATGTGTTCTTATGTTCAGATTCACATGGAAAGATAACGTAAGATTTTGTTATTCTAATCATTTCATGCTCCATGATTTGAATCTTTGATTGGTTGATCTCCTTTTGAATGGGAGTTTGGTTCCCATAGACTTGCGAAGAAATTATATAAAACGAAAGAGAACCAATTGGTCAAAAGAAAAGAGTGTTTGTTTAAAATGCTTTGTTAGGTGATATAATAAACTATTGATGTGAGGTGTCTCCTCTAAGTTGTCGTAATCGTATTTTACAATATGTTATTGCAGGTGGGCCTGCTGAATGTAGACGGTTACTACAATTCGTTGTTGTGTTTCATCGATAAGGCCGTTGATGAAGGCTTTATCTCACCGACCGCACGTCGCATAATCGTGTCTGCCCCGACAGCTAAAGAACTGGTCAGACAGCTCGAGGTAGCTAAATCTAACACTACCTTAATAAGATAATAAGGATTATGGAAAATTTTACGATTTGGTAATGAAATGTTGGTGTTAAAATCTTGTGATCTATTAGGAATATGTGCCGGAGTACGACGAAGTGACCTCGAAGTTGGTGTGGGAGGAGGTGGAGAGACTGAGCTATGTGCCGGAATCTGGAGTCGCCACCGGATAAATGTTGGTTGGAGCTGAAGATTACAGCTTGTTTTTGGCTTCTTTTTTGGGGGTGATTTGCATTTTGTGTACTCACTACTCAGTATATAGCATATATATTTACGGTCTTAACCGTACAGGGAAATGTTGGGTTTTTTTTTTGGGGAAAATTATATATATTTAGCTAGGCAACAACCATGTTCTTACTCTTTAAAAGCCTTTTGTTATACTTGAAAAAGAACAGGAAAAAAATGAATGCCACTTTTATGTGAAATTGTGAAGAAAAGTCTTTTGTTATTGTTCTAAAAAAGTTCTTTGGTTCTTAACTTCTTATTTATATGCTTTTTGAGAATCTTTAACAACAAATTCAAATTAGTGACGGGTGGATGCGAAAGAACGATAATAAGACTTGGCCATGAAATGAGCTACATAATTTGCTTCTCGTGAAATAAACTAAAGTACGAAACTTCCTCCCACGAGCTTCGATCCCTTCAATCATAAAATGAAAGACGTTCACAAATGAGATGAATTATAATTAGCCATAAGATAAAAAAAAACGTGTTCTTTACAGTTGTTTTTATTGACTCTCGATGCCAAGAACATGTTTATGACATCCAAATTAGTATAATAATATAATAGTTTATGTATTTTGTTTTATCGCTATACAGAACGCTCTTAATCACCGTTGATGTATTGCCCGTACATAGATTTTACCGGGCATGCTCTTCTTTGCTGTCCTCTATGTTCCGTTTCTTGACAATAAACTTGTTCTTCATTAGGTTAAACTAATAAAACTTGTGAGGTTCAATTGATAAAATTAACATGGACATGTTCGATACTTGATATTGTTGAGGATTTGGTTATTGTGTTGGCTCCACATGGATTGGATTGGTGGTCGATCTTTTGTCATTACCAACTGCGATGTTGCATGTGAAAGACTTGCGTTCTCATTTTGTTGGAATTATTGCATGAAACACAACTCAATTTGTGCAGTGCCACTCCCAATTTATACTGCGAAAATGATGGACCAACCTACAAAACAATATAGTTGGTGGCAACTTTTTGTTTTGTTTTTTTCATGTGTTGTGCGGTGCACGTGTGGGTGTCCCGTTTTTCACTTGCGACAATATTGATTTCAAATATTTGACTCCATTTTGTTCACCACATGCATAAAGATGTTGCCGGTGCGCAAAAACATAAACACGACAAATTTGATATGATAATTATTAATTATATAAACCGTGTTAGCTGATACGGACATGACCCACACATTTTCCTGGTTAACTATCTTTCTTTTTTTGTAAACGTTACCCACAATCTCAATTAATTAGAACCAATATTATAAGTACTTGCCTTCACATTTCAATAAAAATGGTGAAATGTTTCCAACATGTGAAAGCACACAATATTGAAGTTTCAAAATCTTCAAAACTTGTATCATTGCGATAGCTTTACATTAAACTTGAAACCAAACAATTAAAAATTAAAGGTCAACTAGGATTTCACGTGCTAAATAACTTATTTCCCACCTTTAAGAAAGAAGAAGAAGAAGAAAGATGATTATAATTTATATATATAGTTAACCATGAATACTCTTCATATTAACAATCATAGCCCAAGAAAAGTGTGTTGCAAACCAAAAATATATTCTTATTATTAGTATCTCATTTTGAGTTTAATTAGGAAAATTATAAAATGTTATTGCTAAAGTTTGAAGTATGTATATATGGATAATGGATTAAAGAATGGATATAGCTCTTTCATAAATTATATGGTCGGTGATTGCATACATATACCAAATAAGATCAATTGATAACAACGCAATACCATCCGATACCCCAATTTTTTTTTGATGTTTTGTACATTCCGATTCAAAATATATAGTAATATTAAATTGAATTGTCTTCATAGTTTTCATGGATATATATGAATACACACTTAACATATAAATTAATGTGTTTTAAAAAAATATTACTTAATAATGTCAATTGTTATAACTAATAATAATAATAATGTCAATTCAATTAGCGAAGAAGAAAAAGAGGATGCGGAAAAGACCAACTCGACCGTTTATTAAAATTAATTCAGACGGGGCTGTTTTTGCTGCGGAAAATAGATCCGGAGGAGGATGTTGGCTCGGGATTGGTCGGGAGTGTGCTTGGGGGTGACTGGATCAGTTGGTTTGGTATGTTAGACCCAAGCTTAGTTGAAGCTCTTACAATAAGGGAAGCTTTGTCTTGGATCAAGACTCAAGGGTGGGAGAATGTGCTGATTGAGTCTAATGCGAGTTGCGTAATTCAAGCAATAAAGACCGAAAGAGAGATTTTCAGTGCCTTGAGTCTTGTTATTGGTGACATTCTGTCACTTTCATCGAGTATTTCTAGTATGGAGTTTATTTTTGTTCGTCGCACAGCTAATGTAGCTGCTCATATGTTACCTAGGTCGTCTTTTGATGTTTTTAGTTTGTCTACTTGGTCAGGGCCTTCTTGTCCTATTGATATTTCTGCTGTAATTCTCGGAGATTCTATGAATTAATAAAGTAGTTCTCGGTTTTTAGAAAAAAGAGGATGTGAATCAAATTTTGTATGAACTCATACATTTCTAATAAATGCTCAAATTAAGTATTTTTAGTGAAAATTATATTTTAATTAACGGATTCTCAAAAACTTTTTTTTATATTAATATATGGATTGCAAGGAAAAAAACAACACTACAAAACTACAACCAATTGTAACTTGAGGACATGGTCAACCCTTTGAAAGTCAACAGTCAACGGTAAGCCTCCGGTGCCGTACGTGTCCGTGTCTTCTTCCATGGACAATAATCAACATGGTGTCATTAAAAAAATTATTTTGTTCCAAAGTAATATAAATGTTTCATGAAACACAGTCCAGCAACCATATTTGTTACCTAGCCTTTTACAAGTTGATGTAATGTAAATGAACTATGATTTAAATCAACGATATTTGTACTACGCGCGGTCACTTGGGATGTCCTCTTATACTTTTTTGACTTTTTCTCTATTGAATATGTGGTACGTACGTGTAGAGAATCTTTAATATATCTGTATTGGATTTCGTAGAAGTATGTATCTTGGTACTATGATGATCTTTGAGCATTGTTATTAGTGGTATGTCCAACTTTCTTCCACCATCTCCTTCTACACATACATGATATGTTTGGAGCGTACAAATGCTCTTGAGTTTCATGTTAGCGTGATTTTTTTGGTCTTTACGCTCCTATATATCTTGGTGTTCTTGATGGTTAGTCTTCATAGGCTCTCAACGTTTTCGTCGTACGTAGAGAAATACACATTTATGTTCTTTTAGTCAATTAGTCGGTTGAGTGAAGAGTTGCATAATCAAGCTAACACATTTTTGAAGGTAAGATGCGTAGGTTCTTAAATTGTTCGAGCTTTCACCACACTCAACCGGCCGGCCTGGCCCGATTGGGAAGAATGAGCATAACAAACTAATGAGTAACCAACAAATCAATAGCATACATTTGAGTAAATTTACGACAAAAAAGAGTAATAAAGTGATTTGCTGTCCATATATGGAGAAATGATTGGTTGCGACTTGCGAGAGGCCATATCGCAAGAAAGTCCACATAAAGTAAGACATGTACATGTGAGAGTTGCGAGTGAGGCACATGATTAGTTGTTGTTAATGTCCAATTGAGCCAACCTCATTGTCATTACTTAGTTTTGGTGCGATACTGTGTAAAGTCAATGAATCCAACAGTTTGGTTCCTTGTTTTGGTCATCTATTACTACTTTGTTACCAAACTATCAAGCTACGGTTGACAAACTATTAAATTGATTACAATATTTGAATCAAACCATTGTTCATGTTTCAACAATCATTATGTAATTTTTATTAATAATCGATAGCAAAAGGTCGTAGTCTCGTGGGTTTTTGAAAAGAGTTGCACCGAGATTTGGGCTAAGTTTGGCTAATAAAACTGCAGGATCTCGTTCAGGCCCAGCCCAATGTTGTTTGTTGACTAGTGTTTATTTTTTCCGGTTTATACCATAAAGTTCTTAAGCATGTCCGCACACTCGCAGTTGACACCTTTAAGTCGTTTTATCACACTTATACTAATTCTCATTCGAAGTTTGTTCATGCAAGCGCTCTTCTCACTCACGACACCTTCTGTTGCAAGTGTTTAATTTATAACATGATATTATTAATGTCACTAATGCATATTAATTTGGTGAGATCCTACAGTACACAAGACTAATAAAACTGTCCCAAACAGTGTTTTTAAGGAATGGAATAAGAATTTCAATACAAAGAACCATTCATGTCTGTCCAATGAGTTTATTCCATAATCTGCTCGATCGAATCACAATAACTAAGACATTACATGAAACAAAACTCGTTTACAGCTCCTTCGCTGACTCGGCTTATATTGCTGCGAAGTACTCTTTGCTGAGCTTAGGGTCGGGCTTCATGGACTTCTCCCCAGGCTTCCACCCAGCTGGGCAAACCTCATCCGGGTTGTCTTGCACATACTGCAAGGCCTGCACAACCAAAAGAAAGAAGCCAAAAAGAGTTGGCAATTACTTTGTAATGAATAGCCAACGAGACAGTTGATCAAATTATATACTTTGAAACCAAATAACTACCTGGAGCGTTCTTAATGTCTCGTCCACGCTACGTCCAATGCCGAGATTGTTAATGGTGGAGTGCTGGATCACACCCTCCTTGTCAATAATGAATAGCCCCCTCAATGCAATGCCCTGAAACATAAAAAGTGAACTTCTGAAACAAAATTATCAATCCATAACATATCAGCTTTCAGCCTTTTGGATGATCCATCTGCCACATTGTTCGTGCATTTATTATAAGGAAGATTAAGCATGCTCCATTAGGACGACAAAAAGAGAAAAAAAAAAAAAAAAAACAAATTTTCATACCTGATCGGGAATCAACACATTGTAAGACTTTGAGATTGACTTGGTAACATCAGAGATCAGGGGATAGTTCAAGTCACCCAAGCCACCAGACTTTCTTTCCGTTTGGACCCAAGCAAGATGAGAGAACTGTATGTAATTAAAATGTGACCACAGGTAAGCATTTTCAGATTTGAGGTATGCCGTTATTCAAGGCTATACTACAGTACATCAAACAAAACCTTCTAGCTGAATTATAAATGAGTGCACATCATTCATACAAATGGAGCATGAAGCAACTTACCACACTGTCGACTGAGACACCCAATACCTCGGTGTTCAGCTTCTCGAACTCTGCATATCGGTCACTGAAAGCAGTGATCTCTGCAAGCAAGGTTAGAAAAAAGAGTTCAGCATTCATAAGATATAAAATTCAGTTAAATCTTGTTAAGAATCTAACAAACCTGTGGGACAAACAAATGTGAAGTCCAGAGGATAGAAAAAGAGAATCACATATTTCTTTCCAATGTATTCAGACAGTTTGACCTGAAATGACAAATCTTTAGTTGTAAGAACCAAAACCCCGAAACCAAAAAAATAATGTAATAGAAAATATCATGTGCTAACAGTACCAATCCAATCTTTCTACAGAGGATCATTTTCCTAAATTTTTTTAAAGATCTGATGTCACAAAATGCAAAAGTAAACTATCCTTGCCCCCAATGTCAATGTTTATAAGCAGAGACTTCTAATATGGAAGTCTTGCGTTAAATCTACAAAGCCTATGGGGTGAGGTAGGAGTAGGAGGCTAGGAGCCATGGGAAAGAGGAGGGCTACTTCCATGGTGTGTGTAGCCCACAGACTAAAAAAAAGATATATTAGTACTAAATAACTTCAGTAAAAAAAAGAGAGAGAGAGAGAGAGAGAGAGAGAGAGAGAAGAGAGAGTAAAATATTAAGATTTCAATATTTATGGGGATGATAGCTGGGAGTCATCAAAGGAGCAGTCTCTAATTAACCCAATTATAGTTTAGATGTAAATTTCTCTACAGAATTATTTCCCCCACGTACTTGATGAAGGTAAAACTAACTGCCGACAACTAAAAAAATCCTTTATTCAGCAACCAAATGCACAAAATATGAAGCATGGCAAATGATATAATCTACCCCTACTCCTTTCGATACTACCTTTATAAACTCTTGATCAAATACAGCCTCTGCCTCAAAATCTGGCGCGGTATTTCCAACTAGTGGGAGATCACTCTGCACAAAGCAGTGAAAGAAAAATACGCATCAGATGTCAAATGATATATACAAAATACACGTCAACGAACATAATTTAGGACCAATATGATCATAAAAGTAGCTCCAATCCCATAAAACAATACTATCATATAGGCTCTGGGAGACAAATCCAGAACTTCAAGTTTTCAAACCAAGCCCCTTCGAATAAATGTGTCAATAAAGTTAGGAAAAAAACTCAATCACTCATCTAGCACTGAACACAATGGTGCTAATATTGTTCTTAACAAGTAGCAAGGTAACATTGTGATTACACATTTTGTTCAGAAATGGGAATCCCAATTCCAAATTTTTTGGTAGCTAAATTGATTTTTGTTCCATAAGTAGTAAAATCAATAACAATACTAGATTAACACAACAATGTACCAGTTCCTACAATCGTGCATTTCTCTATATTGTGTTAATTGTTAAAACAGCACATCTCAGAAGGAATCTACTGTTTAGCATTTACAATGAATAAGAAACCAAGCCACATTTGAAAACCACACAGAAGCTGATTAAGTGAAAACGAAGACTTACGGAGGCTCTGACGACGAAGCTGCGGCGGGAGCGAGAGGCGGCGGAGAGGGAGCGGGTGGGGCGGGAAAGAAGGGGCTTGCGGAGGGAGGTGAAGGAGGAGGAGGATAGGGTTAGGGATTGGGAGGAGGGAGTGGAGAGAGAGGGCAAAGAGGCGGCGGAGAAGGCGGTTGGGGTTGAGGAGATAAGGGACGAAGAAGCGGCTGAGAGAGCCATGGTTGGCGATTAGGGGTCGAGAGAGAGTGAGAAGCAGAGAGGCTAAACTGTCGATTGACTCTATGGTGGAGAAGTGGTGGTTGAGGATAAATAGTTTGGTTTGTTGGATGCGATGCGATTGTGTACTCGATTGTAAATATCAACATAAACTGAGGTTAAATTTTTTTCACCTCCACAGCCTTATCTTCTTCTTCACATTTCACGCCCTAAACTGTTCTCTGTTGCTTCCTTACAATGCACGAAACAATCCTTAAAACCCCCTTCCCTTCCAAATTTTCTATCCCCCAACCCAATTTTCCCTCACTTTCTCGCCCGAGAAACCTCCCCTTTTCCACGTTTCCCTCCAAACAAACACCCATCTCCCTCCCTCCAAAACCTCCCAAACCCCAACCCCAAACCCAGCTCGAAACCCTCTCCCCTCACCTCGCTCCCAACACGGACGATGAGTTCCAAGAGAAAATGCTCTACCTCGACTCTATCGGGATCGACTTCTTCTCCGTCATCGCCGACCACCCTCCCATCGTCTCCGCCTCCCTCTCCGACATCAAAGCCACCGTCGATTTCATGACCTCCACCGGCTTCAACGCCTTCGAGTTCGGCCGGATCGTCCGCATGTGCCCCGAGGTCCTCTCCTCCCGCCTCGCGGACATCATCCCCGTCTTCACCTTTCTCCTCCGGGAGGCCGGCGTCAGCGGCGCCGATCTCAAAAGGGTCATCAACGGACGCCCCAGATTGCTCGCCTGCAGCGTCAAGCACCGCCTCCGCCCCACCATGCACTTCCTCCGGGCCATCGGCATATCGGAGGTGCACAAGCACACCCATCTCCTATCCTCCAGTGTCGAGGACAAGCTATTACCCAGAATTGACTACTTCGAGAATGTTGGGTATTCGCACAGAGACGCAGTGTCTATGTTCCGGAGGTTTCCTCAGCTGTTTAACCTTAGCATTAAGGATAGCTACGAGCCCAAATTCAATTACTTTATGGTGGAAATGGGGAGGAGCTTGAAGGAGCTCAAGGAGTTTCCAGAGTACTTCTCGTATAGTTTAGAGAATAGAATTAAGCCTAGGCACCAAATTTGTGTAGAGAAAGGTGTCTTCTTTTCTCTGCCTGTATTGTTAAAGACCAAGGAGGCTCAGTTTCGCCGTAGATTGGAGGTATGTTGTAATTCTTCAATACCATTGAAAACTTCACCCTTCTGGTTTACAAATTCTGATGTTAATTCTATATAGATTGCCTTGATTCTATTGTCGCTGCTGATCATTTAAATACAAAGCATAGTTCTTATCATTTTCACATGTTGATTGGAAATGTGTGCAATTGATGATTGTCCAAGGTTTAAGAAATTGCATGCTACTTGTAAAAATTACATGTGTTTTGGGTTGTACCCACCCACGAGTGTAGAGGAACTGGAATTTGATTGAATAGGAAATTACAAGTGCTCGAGGCTCTGAAAGGCATGGAAGTGAAGTGATTGTTTGCCATGAAGTAGCTGAT
Organism: Pelargonium australe; assembly: GCA_036897465.1. Lineage (NCBI taxonomy): Eukaryota > Viridiplantae > Streptophyta > Magnoliopsida > Geraniales > Geraniaceae > Pelargonium > Pelargonium australe. The sequence continues at coordinate 2,173 of JAYMTH010001908.1, read as the reverse complement.
GAGGAACTGTATGGTATGTATAATGCATTTGACAATCCCAACTTCACCTGCATGAGTGACTACTGAAAGCAATTGATTTCTTCTTAATCTTGGTCATGATGTGGATGAGTTGAATCATCCAATCCTATTGTTTTCTATCATGCATTGTCATTTAATCTCGTCTTTAGGTTATTTGTTTCTCTGTCTTCATTGTTTCCTCTAGTTATCAATGCGAAAAGATAGTAGAATGTAGAACTTAGTTATGCAATTGCAAACACATGTTATTTTTTTTTTCTCTGTCCAACTATGAGAAGTTGGATTTGAACTACTATTTCAAATTCTTTTAGGTAGTCTATGGATTATTTTTTTACCGTTCATAAATGAGAATCCAAGAATAAGAATGGGCATGGGATGCTCGTTGTTCATGTAAGGATTACATAAAATGGCTCTAGAATGGGATGCTCGTTCCCATTCCATTTTTTTTAATCCAAACACTACCTTATTTCATCTATCAGCAACCGGAGAGAGATTCAGCTCCATTTATTTTCTGAGTTAAATTAGACAAAATGAAGGAAGCAAATTTATGTGTTGGCGTGTTGGAAGAGCAGATTAGAGAAGGTGTCAAATGTAAATCTGGACGAACCCTTTATTTGATTTCGACCAAAATTAAGACTTGCCATGCTGGGCACTGAGCTGGTGTTACATTCTGAATACTAAAAGCAGAAGCTCATTATTGTTAATAGTATGGTGAGAGAAATAGGTACATTACATATTCAGCATAAATGGTATGAAACTTTTTCTGTGATGAGTATAGCTAACCTAGTATTCTTAGTGAGTAAACCCTTTAACCAACCTTAAACAACATAAACTAATGCTAGCAATATGTTGAAACTCAACTTACTGAAAGTGGAAGTATATACTCGTGCAATACTGTGAAAGTTCAGTGATGATAATGTTAGCACAACATGCATATCCTTATTTTTTCCTGTTTCAGGTGAAATCACCATGTTTTATGCGGCATGAATAGCTATTTATACAGCTTGTTTCAAGTGAAAAAGGATGCAACTTTCCACTCTTGTTTAAATAACAGCATTTGTATCACTTTCTTCTTCTAATACCACATGAAGCCTTTGGAAGCAGATGATGAATTCAAATTCAAAATAGATATCTTTATGCAGTAACTGGCTACACTGTGTAGCCAGTTGCGATAGTGCACTTAATTGTCCTCGTCATTGGAGGTTTTTCTTTCGTTTTGAGATTCTGGTCCGGTTTAAGGCTTTGTTGGGTTGATGCCGGTTAGGAGCATGAATCAAACATGGTTGTGATAGGTTTTATTGGATTCTAGCCTTAAAATGTTTCTCGGGTTTCTTTTTTGTGCATACTGTAACCACGACTTGTTGGTTGATTGTGGGTGATTTTTGGTTTATTAATTAGGTTTACTTATGTTTCACAAATTATTTTTTAATTGTTAAGTAATTTGATACATTGAAATTAATAAAATGTGTAGCTAGTTTTCACATTTTATTTGTCTGATCTCTTTTATCTCTAACTTTTGATAATTGAATTGAAATTAATTCTAATTCTGTTCTGATGTTATTGTTGTGTTTTTTTTTTCTTCATAACTTCGCATAAAGTATTGCTACATAAGTTTGATTATGTTTGTTGTTGGTTTATGTCTTGTTCCTTGCTGTTCTTATTTGGTTTAAGATCCTGAAAGCTATTTGGATTATGTCACCATGAATATGGATGACTGTTGATGTGTTGGTTTTGATTAAAACACCGAGTATTAAAATGTTGTTTCAATTTTGAATTGTTTTATGCATAGTATTCTCATTGGAGCTATGTGTACTTTATCTCCATTGGTGCTATTGGTTTATGCAATTTCAGTTGTAGTTCATTATTTGCATTAGTCTTGATTGTTATAGAATATTGGAGTATTGTTGAGTTGTTGCTATGCAAGAATTTCTTATTCAATTTTCTTAGTTATGTGAGTTTTTGGTTTCTGGGTTTGTGTTGTTGATTGTCCAGATTTTGATAGAGTCATAGGCAGATTTTGATAGAGTCATAGGCTATTTGTAGCTGGTTCTGTGCAGGTAAACCCTAATCCAATTTTTTTTGTATATGTTACATAATTGTGCAATGTTCTTTGATATACAGGTGATTGGTTGTGGTGATATATGAAAGAGCAATGACA
>JAYMTH010001907.1:0-13650 GCA_036897465.1 Pelargonium australe | reverse complement strand
TATATATATATATAGAGAGAGAGAGAGAGAGAGAGAACAAACTTAAATGAATTTTGCATAGTATTACATGTTCATTTAAAAATTAAACTGAAAATATAATACTATAAAGAAAATATTTTTGTCAACTAAATTAAAAAGACAATTAACATTCAACGGTTGTGAATGTTTAGTATAAACTCATGTCAATATAAATTGCATGTCACTTTTAGACTAAAATATTGACTCGATGATAGGTTCAATCCAAATTACTCTTACAATATAATTTTGGTTTTTTTTATAAATAATTTTAATTCAACGTATTTCATAATCACTCGCCCAATTCACGGCAATTCGCATTAAATTTTCATTTTTATTTTTTTTCACAATGATTTTGTTCAAATAAGTGTGTGTGTATGTGTGTGATATAAGAGTTATATCCTACGTAGTTTAATAAACTCATTAACTCAAAACTACGCAGTTTTGATTAGAGTACAAAAAGTTTAATAATCCATACGTTGTAAGGCTTGGGCCTATGGAGGAGAGGTGTCACGACCGGTGTTGTTAGCTCTCTTGAGGCGAGGAGAAGCCATGTGTGTCCGATTTTTGTGCGAGGTTAGGGGAACAGTGGTTTTCAAAACGTTCCCGAATGGAACCAATTGATGCGCCTGTTTGACTTTGGTCAAAGCAAACACACTAGATCTTGTTGTTGTATGTCCACATGTTAAGGTAAAATGTATTTTAGAGTTCAAATCTAAGTCCAAATGTCCAACTCTCCAATGTCAAGGTATTATGGGCGTCTTGCTTCAAGCCTATGAGATGTGCAAGTGCAACACACCAAAGAACGATGTACCTAGAGTGTTTTCGGGACGCCGCCTCAAGCGTGCGAACGGGATCTCGGTTGGAATACATGAAAGCTGTAGAGAGCATTTTTGAGAGAGAAAGTAGAGAGTGTGATATGTGCTCAACTAATGATTCTCATATCTCTTACCAAAAGAGTAGTATATATACCTCAACCAATTATTAACACGTGTCATCGTGTGATTTGACATTGGAGGTGCAGGGTCCACCTTAGGACCCAATCGTGGCTCAAGCTTCTCATTTTGGGCATGCCGGGGGGTTCGTCGAATCCTCTAAAAGTCTCAACCATGCGGGGTACCGTTCTAATGTCTCAAATGAGTGGTCAGAATATTGAGGCGTCGAGGAGACGACTCGAGGCCTTGAAAGAACTTTGATGAAGTGTTCATGATTGCTACGGAAAGCTTAGGAATGAATGGTATTAGTTGATCGAGATTGTAGAAGCCTCACGGGGTGCCTTAATGGTTGGATTGGGCCAATTTCGCGACAGGCCTTGCATGTGCCACGACATGGGTGCTAGGGGAGGAGTCCGTGTAGAGGCCCAATGTCGCGGTATGTCTTGCTTGTGTTGCGACATGGGTGTTGTGGGAGGAATCCGAGCATTAGCCTTGGTGACAAGGTGGATTTGTGTAGAGGAACAATGTCACAACATGTGTTCCTGATGTCGCAGCATCGTTACTTTACACAAATTTCTCTTATCCTCTTGAGCTTTCATGCGCGGCTTAGGGGATCGTTTCGTTGGGGACTTCGTTGGCTCTTCCAAACTTCCTGGGTAGCACTTGCATGTCCTCAGGATTCCTCGTTTATGTGATAAATGACTTGAGATGCATTTGGGACATTCGAAGGTACACGAAGACGTGGAGCAGGCTGGCCGCGCGAGATCAGGGACGCGTAGTGGACGGATGTTGCGACACAAAATTGAGGTCAGGGAATGAGTCTTTGGTGCGGATTCCGCGTAGAAGATATTTGCGTACATTCACCAAACAAATGACCGCCATAATGGTCATCTCTCTTACAAGCGTAGCCCCCATTTTCCATGTTGCCTCTACAACCCACATTGTTCAAAACCTGTACCGTATCTGCCTCCTCCTTCGATCATAACTCAGAGCGTGGCAACAGAAAGGTACCCTATAGACGTGGATCTGCCACACCAAATTGTGCACCATGACAATCGCGGTACTCGAGCTCATGATGGTCACGACTACAAAGCGCCTACCGGATATCGCGATGCCTTAGCTCGCGATGGTTGTGATGACCATGACTGAACCTCCGCCAACTCAGGCGCCCTCTCCGTGAAGAGAGACCCCCGTGCACTCACCGCGAGGAAAGTTATGGCGACTCCAAAGTTTCTAGGTTGGGGGCTAACCACACCAGCCGCTAGAATGAGTCGGTCTACTTCATCCCTAACGGCGTTGACAATGCTCCACCATCGCCCACAAGGGTCTAATAGACGTGAGGATGTTACTTCTCACAATGAATGTACAAGAGATTCCCAAGGACCTCTCCATGTCTGCGATGAGAGCCCCATATTCATGGCTCTCTAAGAAGAGGTGCAGCGCCTCCATGTTCAAATGGCATCCATCAGTGTCGTCGTTGCACCTGTCGTGCCTATTGTCAACAACCCGTAACACGGCCTATAACAGGCTGACCAATGCCCTTTAATTTGTCACCCGATTTGTCCATAATATGGATTGGAAAACAAATTGTGATGCCACACGCTACAAGGTCTTTGTCTGCACGCTAGCGGGGTCGACCCAAACATGGTACCATAAACTCCCCAATAGTGTGATCATGTCCTGGGATCAATTCAATGAGATGTTCCTCAAGCGGTTCAACTTCGCCAATAAGGATGTCAAGGCCCAAGTGAGCCTCATTCTTATCAAGTAAGAACCGACCAAATCTTTGGGCTCCTTATGGAACAATTATGCAAGGCAGTGTATGCATGCGACGAGATTACCGATGAGTTGATAATGACATCGTTCATGGAAGGGCCCATTTATCTAATGCTTATAGTCGCATACACAAGCAATCTATCTAAGTCATGGGAAAAAATGTTATCCCTCTCCCAAAGATATGTTGGGGCCGAGGACATGTTGGTGCAAGCCACAAAGTCTGCCACGGGCACGCAATAGGCGAACCTTAAGAAGAATAACATCCAACAAAATCATCACAAGGGATATGGAAAAACCTACTTCCAAACTCCTCGTCCGCGAAAATTTCCAAGGGACTTCAAGGCCACGACCTCGGTAATCTCTCTTAAACCACTAAACGCAACCTACCAAGAAATGTGTGATCACATGTTAGCTCATGAGGGAATCGTCCCTAGAAATATTGCAACATCCAAAAATGTCATGGCCACGACATAGTGAATTGCTTTTATCTTAGGAGTGCAATGAACAGGCTTATTGGGGAAGGAAATTTGGCTCAAATCCAGGCTGATCACAGGCCATCAGGGCGGAAGTGCATGTACGACGGGCGCGACAAAGGTAAGGCCTTAGCGCATAGGGTGAACCTACTCAACGCCCCCTCCTATGACACTTACACAATCGAAAAAGTGGGAAAAGTCTTGAAAGTCTTGCTATGTTGAAGGTAAGCGTGATAAACCAAAGACATGGACGAAGGAATGCCCCAAAGAAAAAAACCTACCAAGAAGAAGAAACACCTTTTGTAACTGTCAAAGTGTAAAATCTTTTTTTTTTTTCCAATGAATGAAGTTTGTTTAATTTTTCAAGAGGTTAGTAACACAACACGAGGTCTACTAGTTCACGCGCGACCTTGCTTCATATCGAACTCATTGTCCTTTAGGCTAAGGTTGTTCATGCGATGTCAACTTACGCGGATGACATACATGGAGACTAGGATGATCCTACGGGGATCAGTTCACGTGCGACCATGCTCTACGTCGTTCTTATTGTCCTTAAGGGGACGGTCACTCATGCAGTGTCAACCTACGCAGATTGTATCCATCGAGACCATGATGATCCTATGCAGATAAATTTACGTGCGACCTCGCTCTGCGTCGAACTCATTGTTCTTCAGGGGACCGTCACCCATGCGGTGTCAACCTACGCGATTGGAATCCATGGAGACCAAGATGATCATACGCAGATCAATTAGTCCACGTGTGACCTCGCTCCACGTCGAACTCATTGTCCTTTAGATGATGGCCACATGTGCGATATCAACCTACGAGGATGACATCCTTGGAGACTAAGATGATCCAACATATCAATTCACGTGCGACCTTACTCTGCGTCGAAATCATTGTACTTAAGAGGCCGATGTCTCGTGCGGTGTCAACCTACGTGGATGGCATCCATGACCATGATGATCCTACGCGGATCAGTTTGCGCGTGATCTCGCTCAGTGCCAAACTCATTGTCCTTAAGGGGACGGTTTTCCATGCGGTGCAAACTACGCAAATAGCATTCATCAAGACCAAGATGATCTTTCACAAATCAGTTCATGCGTGACCTCGATCCATGTCAAAATCATTTACCTTAAGGAGACCATCGCCGATATGGTGTCAACAGACGCGGATAGTACCCATGGAAACCAAGATGATCTTATGTAGATCAATTCAGGCTCGACATTGCTCCGCGTCAAACTCATTTTCCTTTATTGGACGGTCGCCCGTGTGATGTGAAATTACGCGGATGGCAGCCATGGGGAACAAGATGATCCTATGCAGATTTGTTCATGCGCAGCATAACTCCACGTCGAACCCTTTTCCCTATAGAGGACGGTCGTTCGTGAGGTGTTAACCAACACGGATGACATCCATGGAGACCAAGATGATTCTACGCTGGTCATTTCACGCGCTACCTCGCTCAGCGTCGAACTCTTATCCTTAAGGGGATAGTCACCCGTGCGGTGCCAACCTACGCGGATGACACCCCAAGAGATCAAGGTGATCCTATGTGGACCAACTCACAAGTAACTTAGTTTCGCGTCAAACTCTTAGTCTGACCTACATCATTCTAAGGGCACGAGGGGTTGAGCTAACTCCAAATTTGACTAAGTGTCAAAATACGCAAAGTCGTCTGCTTCTCAAGTTTATTATGACAAAGGTTCTTCGAGATTATTTTCGTGACCTCTCCAAGGCTCTCCACGATAACCCTCCACCCGAAGCTAAGTTCCACACTTAGAAAAAAAAATCAACCTCCCCGAGGAGGTGGAACACCCTAGAGCCCCCTACGAAACCCATTGGAAGATCGAATGCTATGAGACCCAAGGGCCCTTCGCGAACCCCCTTGGATGACTGGATGACCTAAAAGAACCACGGTCTCGCCACATCAAGTTCAAAGTCTGAAAGTTCTCCAAGTATGGGTAGCGTGGGAAAACTCATCCGAATTCCCCGCCCGAGCAAGTGCAAGACAATAACTATACATTCCGACTCGCAACATCATTCCGTTTTACGACATCGTTCCGTCTCGTAGCTTCGTTTAGTCTTGTGGCATCGTTCGTCTCACCTATGCTCCATGCAACTCCTCGCACATATAGAATCCATGTCGTAACACCAAACATGTATGTCGCGGCATCGTTCTATCTCTCGCACACCCCTTGCGTTCCCCGAAGACTTCGCTCATCCACTCCGTCGACCCCGAAGGACTCGTACTCCTCTGAGCCTCACGAAGTGGACTCCATATTCATAGGCCAATCACACGTTGACACTTGGCAAAAATGATAACAAGTATATAAATCACTCTCTTGGTAAGAGAGTACGTTCCTTCATTCTCTCAATATTAGTTTCTCTCCCTTAAATGCTCTTAGGAGCTTCGTATATCCCGGCCGAGATCTCATTCTCACGCCTGAGGCGGCATCTCAGAAACATCGGGGTATCTCGTTCTTTAGTGTGTTTGTCATCACATGTCATAGGTATGAGGGACATCGCCGACGAACCTTGACATTGGACATCGACATTGGACAAGAGAGACTTAAGATTTAGAGAATTTCATACTTAGAAAAATTATTTAACACCTGAACAAAACGACAACTACAATCTTGTGTGCCATGCGTATCACACGTGAACTAAGGATTGATAATCGACCGAGAGATAGACTATTGATTATTAACCTTATTATATGCATGTATAACATTTTTAACCCGTGAGATTACTTGATTATAGGGTTTAATACTCTGGAGGTCCCTCACCTATTGTAAAGTCATCAACCAAGTCCCCAACAAAAGAAAAAGCCACAGCAGTCCCCCACATAAAGAAAAATTGGTCACACAAGTCCCACCGTTAGTTTGACCTAACGGAACCGTTAGTTTGGGTGACGTGTCGCCGACGTGACATTTAAACAAACTAAAATTAAATTTTAATAAAAGTATCAAAATTAATTTTGGACTAATCATTAAGCGACACATGTCTCATTTTTAATTTTTAATTGTATTAAAAATGACACGTGTTGCTTATTGGTTGGTTCAAAAATTAATTTTGGACCAATCATTAATTGAAATGTGTCATTTTTAATTTTTAATTATATTTAAATGTCATGTCAACGCTACATGTGAAAATAAAATAAAAATAATATAAAATAAAATAACACATGGAGCCACATCACCCGAACTAATGGTTCTGTTAGGTCAAATTAGCGGTGGGATTTGCGTGACCAATTTTCCTTTATGTGAAGAATTGCTGTGACTTATTTTTTTTTTTGAGGACCTAACTGGTGACTTTTTAATAGGTGTGGGACCTACAGAGTATTAAACCCTTGAAATATAGGTTGAGCTTTAGCTTGGAGTAAATTTCACAAATTAGATGGGAGATGAGTAAGGTAGTGTTGGTTAGGGTAGCAATTTGAAGCAATCAAAAATTAGGAAATTGATTGCATCCCATTAGATGGACAAATGTAGTTGTCTAGTAACCTCTCCTATGTTATTTCAATTCAGTAGTTTAATTTCAAAACATTTCACAATTTGACTTTGTTTGAACTAAAATTGGTATTTGTAGTAGCAGTGATGAAATCAATTCGTTGATGGATATTAGTAATTTTTGAAAAAAATACTAATAAAAAAAAAAAACCTAATAGGCATGTACAAATAGAAGACAACTTCCAACCCTAAATGAGTGTCTACATATACTTGTGATCCAAAAGAGACCCTAATCTTTTAACAATAAGCTAATTACATAAATACTTTGTATCTACAACACATCCTACAACAAACTTGAACTATTCATACACCATAAAAATCCTTGGATTGAAACATACTTGTCTATAACTTGATGGTAGCGTTTGAATTATAATTTTTGTTCAGGAATGTGAAAAATTCGAAACAAAAATGAAATTCTCATTGTTCATATGTGGATTATGATATTTTGCTCACGAGAATAGCTAAGGAATGAGAATCTCTTTCTTCATTCACATTCCCATTCCAAAAAATTTAATCCAGACGCTACCCAAGTCATTCTACGTAGGTGACATTCACTTGATCGAAGACTTCAAAAATGGATTTGATGGTCGTTGAGGCTGTACCTGATTTACTTCCCCTTCCGGCTTAACCTTCTCATGATTGTTTGATGGTTTAAGAAATGGATTAGCCGGTCGCTGAGATTGCTTATTAGCATCTGTACTCGTTGGCTCCCCATTCTCTGCGACAGAAGGAGCTCGATATTCTGTTTTCTCCTTTCCGGTTTTAGAGACCTCCTGTGGTTTAGCTTTGTTTACTGGCATATCTGAGTCTGATATTTTAGTTCTTTCAGTTGAAATGGAAGTGACTCTAGCTCCGATGGATGCATTGAAGTTTGAGTTTAGCAATGGCTTATCTATATTTGGCTTGGCTTCATTGAGTAACCTTTCCTGCAAAGAGGCCAGAAAGAGTAACAAAACAGGAAACCTTTAAATCTGATTATTTCAACTTAAGCTGGCAATTGGACTCAAATCTGCGGGCACCCAAAACCTGACCCATATTTTTGGGTGTTAGGGTCACATAAAATGGACCCGACCAATTTACAAGCTGGATTCATGTGGAGGAAATTGCGGGTTGGGTATGACAAACCAGAATGATTTGCATGTAAAACCTAACCCACAACCCAAACCTCACTTGGGGCGGGTCTAGAGCCAGCAATTCGAATCCAACCCCAAAAATCTGATCTGACCAATTTTGGATGGGTCAGATTTATCCAATGTAATTCAGAAATTGAATTGGGTAAACCCGAAATCTGAAACCTGACCCAAAAGGACCAGAAATCCTTATGGGTTCTGGTTAGGCATTTTCAACCCAAACCGGAAATTGCCACCTCTAGTTCAATGCAAGGTCTAGGTCTACCTCCAAGATACTGCTGAAACGTTCGGCCAAATTAGGATGCTTCAGGGTAGTTACGAGCTTTATTGCTCCTTTTACTGATTTCTCCATTGACAAAAGCTTCACAAGTTCAGTTGCTCTGACAAGCTTATCACCTGAAAAATAACAACCATAAGCCAGAGAAAACGGGGACTTGAAAAGCATTTTATTTTCTTACGAGCTAGATTGTACAGAAGGGAATGAAGCTACATTCCACAGTCCTCGTATACAGTAAAGACTCACCATTACAGCAGGATGCAATAAGCCTCAAGATGCATCTATCTTGAGCCGCTTCTACAGCAAACGCCTCGTCGTCAAGTGAAGTAGTGTCCAAACCTGAACAAGCCATTTCTTCCATTCTTTTCTGTATCTGCAAGTTTACAAGGATCTCAAGAAAGTTAGCTGTTGAACATTCAGAAGGAACATAGGACGACGGACGTAACCTGAATTCTGAGAGAATAAAACTTGAATCCCTTTATTTAGATAGATCACAAACTAATGGAAGAACGAACATAATAACTTGTCCTACAAACCTGTGAGAGATGTGTGCTGTTCAAGATAAACTCATTTTCAAGAGCTTCCGATCCCAGATCAGAGGATGCAAGAGGAAAAGAAAAATTTAGTAAGGTGAGGACAGGTTTAGGCAACACCTGAAAATGAGTAGACATACTGTTAATTGGTTGAATGCACGATTGATAAGGTAAAGCACAAAGTGTGGAGGTCATCCTAAATCCTACCTGCGGAAACACGTTAGGATGTTTGCAGACAATGCAAAACAACTTGCTTGCATTCAACCCTACAATCCAATAGTTCTCATCGGACTTCTCTTTACTAGCACTGCATAATACAGATCTGTATTATAAATACTGCAAGACTGAAATGCAGTAATAAGATAATTCAATTTAGGAAATCAGAGTATTCTTGAGTTGTAGGATTTCAAACCTGAAGAGAGGAAGCCAACTTCCACCATATTGGCTTGTATACACTCTCAGCACACCCTACAAAGTTCACTCAACTCATAACCAACATTGATATATAGTTTTAGGCATCTAGTGGTTTTTAGACTAGAGCTGAGAATACCTTAGAATCATAAGAACTCAAATAGCCTTCATCACTAAATCCAAACCATAACAGATGTGAGCCAGGAGATAAAGGAAGGCGACCTCTTTGTGGTTGTGTCCCCTTCAATATATTGAATACTTTAAACTCTAGTACCTGCATGCATCGGAATAATTTTTTTATTTTCGAAAAATAACAAACTCAAGCTATTTACCAACATAATACTATAATAATGTCAAGCTACAAAAGTAACTTTTCTAATAAAATGGTTCATGATTTTATTCAGTGAAACTTAACAACAATATCATATTAAGAATTTTACTAATGAATATATCTACTACAAAGTGATATCAAAGTCGGTTAGATTGATTTAAGATGAATCAATAAATTCTAGAATATCATACTCTACGAACTTGACTACAAACCTGATCACTCGAGGGGAGGCAGTCTGATGCATGAGTTACAACTGCAAGTTCATCCTTGAAGCCTGATGCAGTCACCACAGGCCCATCAAGGGAGATGATATGTCTCTGCATCAAAGAACATTTATCATTTAGTAAAACGGTCATGTACAGATGCCAAGAAAACGAACACAACAATATCTAAGGGTAAATTATGAGCTCAAGACAAACAGAAAGGCCATTTAGAAAACGGGTGGTTTAGTGTTTTGCCATATAATCAGAAACATGGGCAATGGTGCGAGTAGGTTTATCCATTGATTTGCCTGAACAAAATTATATATCTAGTTATCCCAGAAACTAAGTGTAAATGCAACTGCAAGCTGTTCTTCCAACAGTTCAAATAATGAATACACTGCAAAAGTCTTGTTTTAGCCTTAGAAATCACTATACTCATGCATCCATGAAAATTGACATGGACTAAAACTGAGTACCATGAGGTACTAATATACACCACCCATCTAGTACTCAGAATAAAACTCGTTCACATTCTAATAGTTCTGCCTCTTGCAAGTTATTTCATGAGAAACATTATTTTCTGTATTTGCAGCTGTATGAGTTACATTGCTCGAGGATCTTAATAAGAAACTAACATGATACTGGAACATATGGGAAAAGGCAAGACTGGTTGTTCAAAGTATATAAACTTAACAAATCATGGAGCAGAATACTGATGACAAACCTGTAAGCCACCCTCACTAAAGATGCGAAGAAAATTAAGACTTGTTATTGCAGCAACCCAACTAGTACCAAGTGCGACAACCTTCACTTCTTCTCCTTCAAATCGCATTGACCACTATGGTTGCAGGAAAAATTGAAGTCAGCATATAGTTAAACTTCACATTTTTCTCTCATGAAATGTAGAACATCAGCATGTTCAGATGTGTAAACATAAAGTAAAATAATTTCAAGGAGGCCGAATAACTAACCTCACTATTATTTGCCCAGCTACTAAATGGCCGATACATGAGAGTACTCATGTTCTTGTCACCCTTGCAAGGGTTAGCAAACACACTTCCATTCTCATTTAATGAAGCCATTGTAAACCCAAAATAATCGCTCATTGATGGAACTCGTGGACCTCTTCCAGTATCGTGAAAATCAATCTATATGTAAAAGATGCAAATAAACATTAGTCGATATAATTGGGAAACGGCCAAACCCCCTACCAAGGTAGCAGGCTTGTATCTCATTGAAAAAATCTACAATCATGTAAAAACGTTCTACCTCTATATGGGAGTATCCGTCATGTTCAATTGAAGTTATAGTTCCAAGCATATTATAGCACAAAAAACGTCTTTTTCCTGGCTCCAAAGGGGTAGCACATGGCTGAAAAGGCTCTTGCATTTTTATCCTGGCAGGTGCCATTGTACTTCTTGGCCTCTCGGACCTATTGCCAAAGCCTTCCTTCTCTACATGGTAAGGTTTCTTATGGGATGGAATCTTGGCAGGTAAGCTTAACTCATCATTATCATCATCAGCTAAACTCTCATCATATTCAGATTGTTTGCGCGATCTTTTTTTGCTATGTGGTTCAGATTCATAATGGCTATCTTCGCCCATATCACTTAAAGAACCAGATAAACTGGGTTCTTGATCCTCTTCATCAAACAAAAGGAGCCCATTACTGTTGTTTGACTTGACACCCTCAGTAGGAGATTTCATTGATGAGGGAACAACTGAATCCCATACACCATACTTTCCCATGACATCAATTACAGCTAGAGCATTGCTAATTGGCTTCCATGCCACACAACATATTCTTTCATCAAATTTTTGCCTGCCAATATCCTGCTTCTGATCAACATCCCAGATTAGAACTTGCCTATCTAAACTGCAAGTAGCCATGTATTTTCCATTAGGTGACCAAGACAAAAAACAAATAGGCTCTGTGTGGTCACCTCTCAATGAAAACAATTTTTCAGCTGTGTCTCTATCATACATCACTACATCATTCCTCAAACCAGGCACAGCTAAGGTCTCCCCATCAGGACTCCAGCTAAGAACATTCATGACAGAAGTGTCTGTACCAGTGTCAGGAGCTATACGCTCAAGGGTATGCAACATTTTGCCAGAAAGAAGATCCCATAAAATGACAGTCCCAATGGAATCTATAGATGCCAAGCATTCATTTTTAAGGTCAAAAGCTAAGCCAGAGACTGGTCCTTTATGTCCTTTCAGAACTCTTGCAATTGAACCATCAATTGTATTGATAAGTTTGATGCCGTCGTCATCACCAGCAGCTGCTAACATGCTCCCTGATTTATTAAATGCAAGGACACGAATTGGCAGCGTGAATCTAGTAATATTGGTCTGGAATTCCCCACCTGGCAAAAGTAGTTTAAGAAAATCAATGAGACATGAAGTTTAAAATAAGCATAACGTAACTGTAAGATGATTATATGACTAAAGTCATTGCTTGAATTTTTAAATAACAGAAGAGATGGTTCAAATGTTTTCTACCAAAGCTGAAGCCAGTCCAGTGTGGTGTAGTACACTAGAGTAAAACAAAGTAACTTGCATATAAATTTAGAGTTAATATAACAATTATGTCCAGAAAACAAAAACAAAAGGAGTGCATTTGGAGCTCAATAAATCTCGAGCATTCTGGAATCCAGAATTTTGGCTCATAAAACATATAATTTGATTCCAATATGAAGATGGGTTAAAACTCTTAACAAATCCTGATAAGATATTTGTCAATGTCAATTATATATCAAAATGATACTTCAATCCAACTGCAGAAACACTTACACTTGTAATCAGAAAGGGAAAGAAAGATAATATTAAGTAGAAAACTCTTGGGTATTAGAGTCCTCACATAGCCTAAGCTTTTGATCGTGAATGCAATAATACGCAAGGAAATCTTATAACTATGAAAATTGCAAATCAAAATGGAAGTGCTGAAATGTGAAAAGATCAAAGCAGAGGTACAGAAAATATTAAGATTATGAAATTTGTGCATCAGAATGAGCATGCTGAATTGCATAAAGACTCAAACATAGAATCAAAGAAAATTATTCTATAATAAAAACTTGTGATTTTTTTCTGAAGAATACAAAAAAAAAAAAAAAATGATGAACATTTTGAATTACATAAAAAATGAATTTAATAATTCATTTAATCAGCTTAGCTATTGCCTCAACATGAAAACAACTCCCCTAATTTCCAGCATCAAACCAAAATATTAAAGCCAACAAATTAAAGTTAACAAAAATACAATTACCCAAAGAGCCTAAAGTCCAAAAATAAAGCAATTTACTCATCATTTCAAGACAGAAATATAACTAATTTGATTTATTCAACATTATCAGAACAACTAACCTAAAAATCATTTCACACATCCGATCAATCAAATTGAAACCAAAAGAAAAAAAATTCATACAGATAAATCTTAAATCCTATCCATGTCCGCAAAATTCCTCAAATCAGCTGAAATTGAAAAATAAAATTAATAAAAAGCATTACCTGGAAACTTGTAGAGCTTGACCGAGTGGTCAATGGAGCCGGAAGCGAGGCAGGTGGAGTTGGGGCTGAGCGCCAAGGCGGTGACGCCATCACGATGATGGCGAAGGATCTTTGCAGGAGCAGACGGAAGAAAAGGATCGTGAATGGAGATTGTGGGGTCGGAGGAGGAGGCGGTGACCAGATGCTGAGCTTGTTGGTCCCACACGACGGAGCAGAAGGAAGGGCGGCCATTGGCGGGAGGTTTGTGCGCTTCCCGGAGCTTCACTGACCGGATCTTCATGCTGGATCGTTCTGGGAATGGGTTTCAGTGGAATTTGGTTTCTGAATCTGTGAGTCTGGTGAGCATTTTGGAGCGAACTAGGGTTTTGTGGTCGTTTGGGATTTTGGTTTTGGCGGGAAATGTAATTTTTATTTTAAAATAGAAAAATAATTTCCCGGCAATGTCGTGTGAAATTACGAAAACGTAAACCGTTTTTAATCTATTTACAAAGGAGCCACTCTCAAAACCAACGTTTCTAGGGATGGCAACGGGGCGGGTTTTATA
>JAYMTH010001906.1:0-13653 GCA_036897465.1 Pelargonium australe | reverse complement strand
CCTCTTTCTCTGCTTTTCGCAAAGCCATCAAACTGCAAGAACAAACTGTTAAAGCTCATACATTTTAGATTGAGATGTGGATGGTCATGTCAACAATTATTATTATTATTTTTTACAGAAAATACACATCATCAGCGGTTAACGGAATCTGTTAACTGATTTAACGGGGGACTTTTGCGGAACAAAACAAAGAAATTAGGACTATGATGGAACAAAACAAAGTTTAGGGACCCATATGAAATAAACTGGATAGTTCAGGGACTAAAACAGATTTTTTCCTTTATTTTACACTAACCATAACCCATTGCACTTGTGATTAACACAAGTACAAATTTGTGTGAAGTATGGTTTTATACAGTATACTACATATATATTTATGATCTATGTCAATGTTATCATAACTAATTACATATAAGCCCACAAGATTGAAAGAGATTTTCTTGGTAGTGTTTATACTACCCCATACTTGAATATCGTTCAAACATTCTACCTTCTTACGCATGAGAATCCAATAAAAAGAATAAGAAAATGAATCGATAAGAAAAACAATAGTGAGGTGTTTTTAAGAAAATGTAAAAGTGAGGTTAATCCCCCAAAAAAACTTAAAAAAAAAAAAAAAAAAAAAACATTAGCAAGTGTAAGAGGATGACAATTATGAAATGATACTTATAACTATTGTTGCTACTTCTCATCAACATCCATTGTCGTCCAGCGGTTAGGATACTTGGCTTTCTCCCAAGAGAACAGGATTCTACTCCCGGCAATAGAACTTCTTCTATTTATTATTTTTGTTCATTTATCAAGCGTTGGTAGATAAATCTCACCACTCTGAACAACAAAATGTGATTCAGTATGGGGTTTATAGCAAAGCTGCTTTAGTGTGTGCACATTGTTTTTCTTTTGCTCTGCCTTCCCTTACCTTCACACTTGAGCTTCTCTCCATCACCACCACTACCTTCACTTTGCTACAACTTCATCATGAACAAAAAAAAAACCCATCATCCCTTATCATTTCCACTTCCATTCACTGTCAGATTCCACTATATGAAACATGAATATGGTTTCTTTATTTGATCAAACCACAGATCAAATGGCCATTCCATTACACCACTCTCTGCATATTTACATGTATTATTAAGGGTTTGTGCTTCAGATCATCTTCAAATCCAACATCATTAGCATTATTAGACCTTGAAAATAAGCAAAAGTGTCCAACCAATTAGCATTCAACACCAGTTACACTAATACTAGTGGTCACTCAAGCACTAGTTCCAGTCCCTTGAACCCAATCCTCTTGCTATTACTATATAAGGAAATGCTGGCTGGACACTGAAACACACTACATCACTACTCATGGCAATGAGGCTTAGTATCTCACCACTCTCATTCTCTATTCTCTGTCTTCTCTCATTTCTTGGAGAAGCTCGAGCAGATCACAATGGCGTTTACATCGTTTACATGGGCGCCGCTTCTTCAATAGATGGCTCTCTGAGGACTGACCATGCCCAGCTTCTAGGCTCTGTGCTAAAACGGTAATGTTACTAGTTTCTTGTCTTGTGCTTTTGTCTACTTAAGTCAGATACATGTCCTAGGATGTTGGAAATTTTGTTCCTGACTCTGAAGTGTCATGTTCTTGATCTTGTGAATGTGACAGGGACAAGAAAGCTGTGGTGCACAGATACAGGCATGGTTTATCAGGATTTGCAGCTCGTTTAACAGAAGCCCAAGCTCGTTCCTTTGCTCGGGAACCTGGGGTTGTCTCTGTGTTTCCTGATCCTCTGCTGCAACTCCACACAACCCGTTCATGGGACTTCCTCAAGTACCAAACTTCCATAGAGATTGACCACTCAGCTCCTCCTTCGAACCCGGACTCAACCCCCCAAGGATCAGATTCAGACACCATAATTGGCATCTTGGATACAGGTGAGCCGAGTCATTTTCATCTGATAATTGCTTGCATCCATTCAATTTTCAATCTAACAAGAACAAGTACATGATCACAAAAGGTATTTGGCCGGAGTCGGAGAGCTTCAACGACAAGGGTTTGGGTCCGATCCCTCCAAAATGGAGAGGAACTTGCATGACCGGACAAGACTTCACTTTATCGAACTGTAACAGGTACTCAGATCATTGGATCAACCTCTGTTTCCATGTCAAGAAACCAGTTTGATCAGTTCTTGAAAATTTCTAATTTTTGTATCAGAAAGCTGATCGGAGCAAGATACTACAACGACCCACAGAACCAAACGGCACAGTACCTTTCACCTCGAGACACCATTGGTCACGGAACTCATGTGGCATCAACCGCAGCAGGTATGGGCGTAGCAAACGCCTCCTACAACGGCCTGGCTTCCGGGACGGCCAAGGGCGGCTCTCCGGCGTCCAGGATCGCCATGTACAGCGTCTGCAACTCTCAGGGCTGTCGCGGGTCGGCCATCCTCGCCGCATTCGACGATGCAATGGCCGACGGGGTCGATGTGCTGTCCCTCTCACTCGGTGCACCGTCCATATTTGAGCCTGACTTCTCCGTAGACCCAATTGCCATCGGAGCATTCCGCGCCGTCGAGAAGGGGATCACGGTGGTCTGCTCCGGCGGCAACGACGGCCCAGATGCTAAAACAGTGGTTAATGTAGCTCCATGGCTTTTGACCGTTGGTGCCACCACAATTGACAGGGACTTTGAGTCAGATATTGTGCTAGGTGGAAACAAAGTGATTAAGGTAATTAAATGATTGATCTTTTATTTTCTTTGGCTTCATGTTCCTAAAAAAAATACAATCTTGACATGAACTACAGGGAGAGAGCATAAATTTTTCTAACCTCAAGAAGTCTCCTGTGTACCCTCTGATATATGCCAAATCTGCAAAGCTAGGTGATGCTGATGAAGTGTCCGCAGCGTAAGTACTGCTATTACTGAATGGTTGTATCGAATCAGTCATCGAAACCATTGCATAATTGTGCCTTTTTTTTTGTGTTTCAGAGATTGCACAGAAGGTAATGTAGATGGCACCAAGTTGAAAGGGAAGATTGTTCTATGCGAGAACAGCAACAACGATTCTGACAAAAGAAAAGTGGAGCTGGTGAGGAAATATGGAGCAATTGGTGTGATCATCGTGCATGATATGAGAAGAGCTGTTGCTTCTAATTACGCTACATTTCCAACAACAATAATCAGTTCAAAGGATGCTCTACAGATACTTGACTATATTAACACGACAAGGTAACAACATTAAACCAGACAACCTTTTCGTTTACTCGGGGAAAACTAGACACCAGTACTAATAGTTCGTAAACAATATGTGAAGCAATCCGGTGGCAACGATACTACCAACTGTTGTAGTGGAAAACTACAAGCCAGCACCTGCAGTGGCATACTTCTCAGCTAGAGGCCCTACTTATAGAACAAGGAACCTTCTCAAGGCAAGCTAAATTTGATCTTGTTTTCGTACCTGAACAACCAGTGTTTCGGTTTCCTGATTTGGTTGCCTTGCAGCCTGATATTGCAGCGCCGGGTGTTAATATTCTTGCAGCGTGGATGGGCAATGACACTCAATTCTATCTGGCATCCGGAACTTCCATGGCATGCCCGCATATATCTGCAATTGTTGCTACAGTCAAATCTCGAAACCCGACATGGAGTCCCTCTGCAATTAGATCAGCCATTATGACAACAGGTTAGGAAAATGGAGATGTGCATATTTAAGTTCATGATAATAAACTTACTGATACAAACTCTTTTCCGGTGATGAACAGCAACGCAAGTGAACAACTTAAAGTCTCCGATAACAACAGATTCGGGTTCTGCAGCCACACCTTACGATTTTGGTGCAGGATTTGTTAGCACAACCGGACCCTTCCAACCAGGGCTGGTTTATGAGACCACCACCATTGACTACCTGAACTTTCTCTGCAACTATGGCTACAACATATCAACAATAAAAATCATCTCAAAGTCTGTACCTGATGGCTTTGCCTGCTCCAAAGCGAAACCCGATCTGTTATCCAATCTCAACTACCCATCTATAGCAATTTCCAAATTCTTTGGAAATAAGAGCAGAAAAATAGAAAGAGCCGTAACAAATGTTGCAGGAGACGAGCAGGCTGTGTACACAGTGACCGTGGAGAAACCCAGCGGTTTAAATGTTACTGTGACGCCTACGAAACTTCAGTTTACGAAAAATAACCAGCAGCTAAGCTATGAAGTACTCTTCTCAACCAGCATGGAATTGTTTCCAGAAGATGTCTTTGGATCAATCACATGGGCCAACGGAAAATACAAAGTTCGCATTCCATTTGCAGTAAGCAGCAAAAGCAATTATGACTAGACATGAAATACTTCTGTTTTGGTTTCATACCATAACAACTATTTCAATGAAGGCCAAGATATTGTGTTTCAACATATATAAGTGACCATTCTTTCATCATCACATCCAAAAACATAGACCCAGCCACAACACTATCACACAAGATTGAGCAAAATATAATATATATATTGACATAAGATCCAAGAAGACATTAGAGTAAATGAGGTCTAGAAGGGGATGGGGAGAACAAGTTTGGTGGAAGGAAGTTTGTTTGCAGATAAGTAAACTAGATAGAACATTACTCGACTACTATAATGTTTTGGATAGCGGATTAAACATAAAACAACCATTCCATGTGCGCAGCACACAAAAAGCAAATTAACCAGGCAGAATTTTCACTCGAAAGCCCACTGGTTTTCCCTGCGAACCTCCTCTTCCTCTTCTGGGGTGAAGTCATTCTTGATGTTAAATGTCTTGCGGATCTCCTCTGGAGTTTTGCCCTTGATCATGTCAGCAACCGTCTGGCAGGTCAGATCAAGCAAGCTCTTGATGTTCAGATAGTTAGCAGCCTGCAAAATGAAAGCATAAAAATCAATTGAATTTGTTTCTCAAAGAATTTGTTGATGTATGAGCACAAAAATAACAGAAAGTAAAACAGCCAAAGCAGAAACAACAATCAGACAAGTGCATGAGAAATTCCACAAAGCAAAATAACAAAGATATTATTGCAACAATTACACAAGCTTTTTGGTTTAGGTATCTGACAATTTGACCCATAAGTTCCTCTCTGGTTCGGTGATAATCGTATGCTAAGAAAATGTTCCATTTTACCCAGCTGACACAATCATACTTACAAGCAAAACAAGACAAATCAATCTAAGGCTAGAACCAAGATATCTTCCAATACAATCTAATCGGAGAGAAAGTGCCTCCATTAACACCAAATTACAAAGCTAAAAATGCATCCTTCATTGGCAATTGAGAAGGCACCAAAAAATTCACTAAGTGGGAATCCATTATCTTTGTAAAAAGAGGAACAAAGTGCATGAGAATACCAACATTACTAGGTCTATATATGATGCTTTCGTGCCAATATAAATGTAATTTTTCTCATAATGATTTCTATCCTACTCTTGTCTATTGGGCCACAAAGAAAAAGCAACCAGTATTCATTTTCACTGATAAGCAACTAAACAGAACCCAACAAAGTTTTTAACTCTTTCAATAACCTACTATTCAAATAATTTCACATAAACAATAATCTTCTCTAAGAGGACTCCACATGCCATGGCTAAAAAGCTAGAGCTGTTCCAGTATCCAAACAGTTGTTCATATGCAAACCATAAACAAGCCATCAACAAAAACACACATATAACCCTAACACCACAGAAATCACAACAAAACAGAGAAACTATCCATACAATCTCCATCAACATACAGACTAACAAATACAAAACGCCCCATAAGCAAAACACATAAACGAGATCTAAATACCGAAAACCCCAACACAAGCAGTGAACAAAATGAAAACAGATGAATCGCGAGAGAGACTCACCAGAATCAGATCAAAGAGGGTGGCCTGATCGACCTTGACGAAGTCCTTATCCCAGGTAGCGAGGTCGTCGTCGGTGGAAGTGGTGCGGTCGTCGGACTTGGGAGCCTCGACGTGCTTCTTGCAGTACTCAATAACCTTGGAGAGGATCTTGCTGGTGACGTTGGGGAGAGGGATCCCATTGTCGGCACAATCGTCCTCGATCATGTGCTTGATCGTCTGCGACTCCAGAGCCACGGCCTCGTCCACATCGAAGGTCTCTCCATCAGAACTCTTGAGCGTGATTTTCCTTCCAGACGACATCGTTTCCGATCCTTCCTTCTTCTTCTTCCTTCCCCGATCGATTCGATTCGGCAGGCTTGGAATCCTCCGCTCTGATCTGATGAGAGAGAAATGATGTATTTGGATCGGATTGGATAAATGTTGTGACCGAAAAGCCCTAGAGACGGTCACCTCTTTTATACTGCTATCTATACAATTTAATTAAATCTAATTTTATTCTGACACCGAAGACGCTTCACTTTCCTATTTTCGGAATAATAAATCAACTGTAATTGTTTTTCAAACTATTTTTGAAATTAGTGCAAGTGTGCATTTTTAAACATGGAAATTTGTTTTTCTAAAAAAAAATATGGAAATTTGTTCTGAGCAGGTCGTTTTGAGAGTCGAATAAGAATTTTTATGGTTACAATTGCTCTTGATTTTTAGAACAACGATGATTTGTTGAGTTCACATATAACAAATTTAGATCTCTTGTTCAGAGAACATGTTC
Source organism: Pelargonium australe (assembly GCA_036897465.1). Taxonomy (NCBI): domain Eukaryota; kingdom Viridiplantae; phylum Streptophyta; class Magnoliopsida; order Geraniales; family Geraniaceae; genus Pelargonium; species Pelargonium australe. The sequence goes on along the minus strand of JAYMTH010001906.1, from coordinate 7,025 downwards.
TTGCTTTGATATCAAGTTATTTTGTTGTTAGAGTTTGCTAAGCGACAACGACGTAAATTTGTGGATGTAATGACAATTCAAGATATTTTAGTAATTGTGACTCAATTTGATAATGTTTTTTTACTTGTGGGTTGATTTACAAACCGAGTGGTCTACGAGTTAGACATACCATCATTTGTTAGACTTGTCTAAATATATTGATTTTCATACACCAACTTTTATATCGTATTTATTATCATTAGATTTGAAACAATAAATTATTAGTTTGCTGAAAACAAATATAGAAAACTACTTTAAAATCTGTATACTTTGTTTTAAGATGAGAGATGGCTTATTAGTTTTAGTTAGAAATCAGAAATTCCTTCTTTTGATAAAAATATATCAAAATTCCAAAACTATGCTGGTGTAGTTGAAAGTTGAGGCTCCGGTACGATATTGACACGTGTCTACCCGTGATGTGCTGAGCGGTTGGGATTCTATTCCGACACTGTGGATGGTAATGAGACACACGATGAGACAAATTACAAGAACATTCCAGAAGATCTCCCAATTTCCTCATCAAACTAAATTTGTAGAGCACCAAACTAAATTTGTAGTCTATTGGCACTTGTGTCTTGTGACTTTTCTGTTGCTAACATATCTTCATGGCACAATTAGGGGTACTGAAAATAGTGTTTAGCATTTTTATATTATTTATTTTATCTTCAAGTTTCCATGCCCAAAATTTTTTTTTTACCATGCCCGTTACTAGCACAAGTTGAGCAAACTCTTTTATAACAAATAAATAAATAAATAAAAATATCCCTTAAGTATATTTTTCTACGTGAGATGTCTTAATCATCGATTTTAAAGATCTAAATTGAAACTCTAACGCGATGACTTTTAAAAGGAAGAATAGAATGGTGTAACGAAAACACTTGAATCTTAAATTTGATTTGAAATAAATTTTGAATTTACGATATTGTATTTCAAGCCATAAATTTCATGTTGTTGGCATCGTATGTTTTTCTATCAAGTTTTTATGCAGCACTATCCCATCAATATCAAGCAGAGATCTTATTACAAAAAAGAAAATTTTTGCATCAAAACCGACTACCAAAATACTAGCAAATTGCTCGGTAGTTGTGAGCAAATTAGCGAGCAACTTTCAAGTATAGCTACATGAACTTAAAACATGTTTGTACTTACAACTAAAAGACAGTCAAAGTAAAATTCAGTGACATAGAACCTAGACAAATAGTTCCATTTCAATTTCCCAACCTCTACATGCAGAGAAGTTTTTTCCAATTAAACCCACCTCATCTGGGATTCTTTTCAAATGCAGTAACAGCATTCATGATTTCAGTACAGTCTACGCGAAAAGGAGGCTAGAAAAAATTCATCCTATTTATGCTGACTCGCAGGTTTGACAAATCGTAGCATAGAGAAATAATATCATGACCTAAGACTAACACATACCGTCAAGCAACACAATGGCCTTCTGCATATGATAGTAACTGACAATTCTACATAACACACCAAGATAACTTGGTTGATGATGGTAATCAGATGGTCCAACTAGACCGGAGCATAAGTGTAGGTATCCTTGCCGTTCCATCCATTACATATGCAACACCTGGCTGCAAAGTGAACCCATTACCCAAGCTTATTTTTATATAGGATTCGACCTGAAACTGATCACAGCTTGTGGAACCTTCAATCATCCCACTGAGGCTCATACCCCACCCAATTCCATCGTCGCCATCATCAGACATGTTAACTGCCCATTGTAGATTTCTGGGATTTGATCTGTTTGTTTCTATCCAACCCCGAAGTCTTGTGCTCTCATCGAGTTCCGACTCTAACATTAGAGCAATAGATCCAGCTGAGTCAGTTTTGGGTGCATTTGTTTCTGAAAGTGGAGCAGATCCTTGATGCCTCAAAAAGCCTACAGGCATGGTAAGGGCCCCAAGAGTTACATGTTGAGTAGATGATTTAAACAATTGGTGAAGACCGAAAAGCGAAAGTTTTGTTCCTTTTGGAAGCTGGCAAACAAGTTGCCCAAAAGTACCGAAACACTGCCCAATTCCACCAAAACATTGGTGCATTCCCAGTCCAGAAACAAACTGAGCCAATGACGCAACAGTATTTAATTTTCTCACTGTTAAACCAATGGCACTGCCAATGTTCGGAATGAGTAAGGGTGGTCCAAAAGATGAAAAATCAGTGAGGCCCTTCTCCTGTAACATTAAAAAGATATTTGATTAAACTACTAATAGGAAAATAAAGTAGAAGTTGTAAGCAAAAGGAGTAACATTTCAAATAACTAACACTTGGTAATAAAATAAAGTGCTGTTGGATCACACTCAAGACTCAATACAATTACCATACACACTAAAACAAAAACATGAAAACACCCACCGTAAGAATTTCATTAACTTTTTATAGCGACAAAATAGGTTATTCCACCATTTCCAAAACACCAAATTATGATGCTTCCTCTGGCGTCAGTTGAGTACAAAGATCACAGGTTTTTTAACAACAAAAAAGGAAAAATCATTGGATCCTCAGAGGTGAGGAAAAATCATTCCAATCAAGCTCAGTTACAAGCTGAAACATCTTATCTAGAGTAACTGGTTGTTATTCACGATGACATGTACGTAAACCATCAATTAAATAGACAAACAACAATAGTTCTCCAGGATCCCAATTTAACATGTATAAAGCTTGGACCGAAGCTTGAGACTCCAACCTTTATGGGGTCTGGTTTCCAATATACTATGCATAATGAATTACAACCTAGCTAGGTAGCCAAATGACAATTAGTTTATACCTGGTGCAATGAATTTGAGGCGATTACGACATCCTGGCATCGAGCTCCCACTGGAATTGCAATTGCGGAAAACCAATCAGTAACATTTGCCCTATAGAACACTTTCGCTAGAGAAAGTGCACTTTTTGAGACATCACCAATATCTTCCTTTCCATATTGATTAGCCACCAACTGCAGTACCAGAATATCTTTTTGGCGGACAGTTCTTTCAAAAGTGAAACTAGAATGAATCCCAGTTCTAATTCCCGCCCTATCAACTGCATCACAAGTATGCTGATCAACATTATCCGTCATCAACAAAGCTCCCAGCACATCAACCTCCCCCCTCACAATAGTACTTGACTCCTCAAATGGACTTCCCTTTGAAGTTTTATAAAAAGAAACTATTCTCTCAACCTTGTCTTGCCTGTCCCTAAGTTTCATCAGATCTGAAAATGCTTCTCGCTGCAATCGCTTCAAGATTTCAATCTGAAAATAACATAACATGAAGAATATTCAAAGCCCCATCATGCAGCTTAATGCTACGCAGGTTAAGGAACCAACAAATTTAGAAATGCAAACTTGCAATATAAAGGGATATAACACAAGCACCTAGCAAAATTGAAATCTTATGTTTATACCAATGGGAAAAAAGGTATTAAACTATTCAATTCGTAAGCTTATTAAAATCACATTTGAGTCTTGTTAATTTCAAAAAAGCAGCAAGAATCGTTAACCGATGGAACATGAACTAGTTAAAAACAAGTAAATGATTCAGTGCACAGTGAACTCAAGACTCTTGAATACACAAAGCAGGAAAAATTGACAGAACATCAATAACAAAAATAGCAAGAGAGACAATAAGAAGAAAAAAAAACAAGAGAGTACCGGATTGCGGCGAGCTTGTTTGTCGGAGAAGGGGACGAGGCCGGTGAAAATGCCGACGAGTTTGTCAATTGCTGAAGCTATGGGCTCCATTATCAGAAGTAAACCCTAAAAGCCAGAAGCAGAAGCAGAAGCAGAAGCAGAGAATTGGGGGTTGAATAGCTGAAATGGGAGAGCGGCAAAAGCAAGGAAATGATTTTGTTGGTTGAATTTGGGGATTCTCTACTGATTCCAACTATTGATGCCACTCTTCGCGCTCACATGCCGTATCAAAGATTCTAGATGATAGTGACCTCTTCAAACGGCACCGTTTGGCATTTGCTATCATACCGTCCAATGTTTTAAAAGCCGATCTGGACATCGAACCGTCCAGGGCATCTGGCCAACCGGCCGGGTCGGGCACGTTACATATTTATATATATTTTCAAAATGCATATGTAACTAACCTGGGTGTATAAAAGCTCGACTCATTTTTCATTGCCAACTCAAACATCCAACTTTCTTATCCATCATAATATCATGAATTAACAGTCAGAAACATGTCGATTTTCTCATCCATTGTGGTTACAAAGAAAAAGAATGAGAAAGATTGGTCCGGCGACACAAGCTTAGAATATAGAGTATATTAGGACATAGGGGTTTTTACTTTTTATGTGTTTTTGTTTTTGTAGAAAGGCTAATAATAAGGTTTTTTTTTTCCCTTTTGATATGGGCTTGTTTGAACTACTATTTCTATTTTTTTTAAATGGGCCAACAAAATTGGCTATGTAACAAAGAATATAGTAAAGCCTAACCCTTAAAACATGTTTCTCATAAAAACCGATTAATTTATTAGAAACAGTCAGCAAATCCGTCATTGCTCAATGTTAATGGGAGTCGACCGTAAAAAACTATAATTGACTCTCACAACTACAAAGAAAAAAAGAACCCTCAAGTTTTTAAAAACTTACTTTAAGTTGTTTAATATTAATAATATTGTAAGACACGAATATATAATACACATAATTTTTTTTTAAATGCATAATACATATATGTGCACTTAATTTCTACATGCATAATACATATAAATTATGTTCACTTGAGCTTGTGTGATATTAGACTGTTCATTTTCATGTTAAATAAGATTAAACATGTTTTATAAGTTAGGTACGGTGTGAGTAAAATGTTACCAATTTAACTGATAAATAATCTTCTTGCTACAACACTTCAACATGGGCCGAGAAAATAGTATCGAAGGCCCAGAAGATAAATGAAAGTTTGGACTTAGTTGTAGGGCTTTACCCAATGTTAATGGGAGCCCTTCCAGAAATTCTCGAGGGCCCAAGGATGAACCCAAGGCCCAGGAGGGGGTTTGGAAATAGTTTTCAACCAGCAATAGACGCGCCTCGGTTAGTACCTCACTAGCTGCGTCATTGCCCCAAGCGCAAAGATACTTTTCACCAAATACGCACTTCCTATTTTATAACCACCGCACGCAACCATTAACCCACTCCTATCCGATGTGGGACTAAGGAACCCCTCTGTAATCACTATTCCGATGTGGCCCATTGAAATTGAAACTGTGTATTAACCCTTAGGCCTATTAATGTTTCAAAATAAAAAATAAATAAACCGTGGCAGATGAGATAATGCTAAAAAAAAATTCTCTATCTACTCAAATATAATAAAAATATTAAAGTTGTATTTTCAAAGATGTTTCATGAATCTGATTAATTTTTATTTTAATTTTTAGCCCTTTCATGGACCCAATATAAGAAACCAAATGGTTCATAGATTTTTTTTTGACAGTTCTTATGAATTTAATAAAACGGTTGGCAATAAATTGGGTCTCAACTCTCAACTGTGAATTGCGATTGAGTTGGATATTTCATCCACAAACATAATTTAGTTACGTATGAGGCATATATAACTCCAAGCTATCCATTTATTTTTCATTAAAAAACAAAAACATCATAAATACATACAGATATTTATAGTGTCCATACATATGATATATTCACTCAATAAATTTGGTCAAGTAACAAGTCGAGTAACTTACAATTTGAAATATATAAATGGGTTCAACGGTGAAAAACACAATCAATGAATCGTGTTAAATTATCTTAGATATGTATTTTGCGAGAAGTTGAGAAATGATGGTTTTGTATGTTTTTTCCGTAGGATGGTAACTATCCCAGAACACATATTTGGAGACATCTTTACACGTAGACGGAGTCAATTCGTTGCACAGAATCGCCACCTCTATGTTTCCCGTACCGCAACATCCTTTATTTGCGATTTCAAATCCTAAAACAAATTCTCATTAGTTATTATATAATTGAAAATTTTAACATAAGTAGAAATAGAAACAAACAAAAAAAAATGTTACCATAATTTTGTGGGTGTAGGACAATATCTTGGAGAGGATTGTAAATATCAACATAAACAATCTTGCTATTTGGTAGTTTGCTATTAAGTGAATCAATCTCTGCAGACAATTTGGAGTTATACAAAATTGCTGCAGAATTGTAATCAGAAGCGCATTCTCTTTCGATCCCTCCGCCCAACGTTCTCTGCGACGGGACACATCCGATAGGGGGTGCACTAAAAACTATAACCTTCCGTGCCCCCAAATCATATATGCTCTACAAATGAAACGTTACGTTAATTTTGAACCTTATTAGATATATATAAATAGTAAGCAAATTTATTAATAATTACCTTCAAAAACGAGGAGGCGGATTGATACATCAAGTCGGTATAGGCAGGAACATCATACTGCAATTGGCGTCCGCGCAACCCGAAATAGGTATTGGCAATGTCGTCGCTGCCAGCTACTGCAAGATACAAACTGTCGCGCAAAATGTTGTTTGTTTTGTCTTCTCCAACTAGTAGTTTAAGCTTTCCGATGTATTCTTTGAAGAATTCCAATTGTTGATCTAGTGAAATGACTGACTGTTTTTTTTAATAACAAAAACAGATTAATTATGGAAGATATGTACGAGGAAATTGATTAACCTTTGTAATAAAAATGTAGTAAATATATATGTATATACCACTAATTTGGCTGTCATAGGATCGTATCCGGCGCCGCCTGAAGCAAAGCTGACGCCGGTGGGGAGATCTTGTGGTCGCAGTTTCGGGTCCAAATATGCAGGCACAACTTCTTTTATGGACAACTCTTCAGCTGAAATGATGAAACCCAGAAATTATTTGTGCTTTATTTTGGAAAACACTTGTGATATATATATATATATATATTAATTGCATAATCTTTGAAGTTAGAGCTTGGTTTTCAGGTCTATCTTATTTAATTTCCTCCACTTTATTGTCACTCACTTTCATATTGGCTAATAAAAATACTGTTATA
>JAYMTH010001905.1:0-13654 GCA_036897465.1 Pelargonium australe | reverse complement strand
TTAAAGTCCAATGGAGTACTCTTGAGAGTAATATCTGCATTCTCATAAATACTTTTGGGAGTACTAGTAAAAGTCTTGGATTTATGTGATTATAACAAATGACCTTGCAAACTCCATAGCATACAAGGCTAGGTAACGTGAAGTTTTGTTGTAGACTCTCTTGGCAGATGGGGCTAGGTGACTACGGGCTCACGAGGCATCGCCAAGCTTGGGTGCCGACGTCCTTGGTGGATGCGGTTAGGTAACATAGGGTTCGTGAAGCTTCAAAAATGGGCCTTGCAGAGTCTCAGTCACAAAATCATTTCTTAGACGTGGCTAAGCGAAGTGAGTTTCCCTCGTGATGTTACGTGCTTCGCAGATTTCCGGATGATCTAACTTTAAGATCGTGACATGATTTTGGTCTTAATCGTTACATGGCTCTATCTTTATCAGTTAAAATAACTTCCGAACGTTACATATCGTCTTCTCATTAGGTGATTTTATATTTATCTTTTTGAGTAACATCACATTCAATTCAAATTGGTCCTATCTTTGGTCCTCCGGTCTTGTCTTGGACCGAAGCACACTCATAATTGTATTCTGAGTATATACTTAAGACAATGTTGTTGGAGGGAATTTTGCCCTCTTTTCTTGGCAGTAATGTACTTTGTTGAATCTTAACGATAAAGTGTCGCTGAATTTGATTTGTATAACGAGAAAACAACTAGTTGTATTGATTTTTGTTGGAATGGGCTTAGAATCACTATGATCTCAATTTGTGATTTTTACGGTTTATGATGGAAATGAAAACCAAGATTGAGCATCTTGTGTAGCTGCTTTGTTTCTTTTCACCTTTTACCTTTGTCAATTGTGTACAACAGGTTCGAAGTCCCGTTTAATATCAAAATTGCCACGTGCACTTGTAATGTTTTGATTGAATCCTATTTTACTGAATATCTCTCATAATAAAATTTAAAGATACACAAACCCAAAACCATCCATAATCAAACCTTTAAAAAATTAAAGAAATAAGGTTCAAAATGGCATGAACTATCTAGTTCGTGCCATTTTGGTCACTGTACTTTCAAACGTGTCGTTTCAGTTCAAAAGATAGCTGAAAGAGTCATCATAGTGCAAACGTTTCCAAAAACCGAGCACCGTTAGGACATTCCGTCAAAATATAAATAGAATCTGTTAAGTCTTGATGACGTGAAATTTTATTAAATATATTTTTAATGAAAATTTACGGTTCCGTTAGTAATTTTGACGGAATGTCTTGATAGGGCTCAGTTTTGGAAATGTTTGGACTATAACGCCTCTTTCGCCTATCTTTTGGACTGAAATGACACGTTTGATAATTCATGAACCAAAATGGCACGAACTAGATAGTTCGGACCTATTTCCAAAATTAAATTACCACACCGAGTAGCATAATCGAAGGGTCAGGAGTGCATGAAGTCTTGCAAGCTCTCAGATCTCTACACGTAGGTCATTCTCAAGATCAAGTGGTGACAGATGGTGTTCTGACTGAAGGACCAATGTCAGTTAGAGTGTCCTCCCCAATTGTCAACCACTTCTATAATGGGCTCCAAAATTCTATGGCTTTTATAAGCCTAAGTCTAAACAATGTTGTTCAAAGCCTCCAAATCCGGGAAGATGATAATGGGCTTTTATCAGTTGGGTCGGGGAGAAATAATTTTTCTTAAGAAGAAGAAGAATCTGCTCCTGTTATCTCCTCTAACGACGTCGTGGTGTCTTCTGCCCAATTTTCCCCTTCTATCTTTCGCTTCTCGGCACAACGCCAATTTAATCCAAATAGGGTTCTGGGTCCAGTTCGATCAATCCATCCTCTTGCGTCGGAAGCTAATCAGTCTTGGACTTTTCAATCAGGTTTTCCTCTTTCCTTCTCGATGGGATCCTCCCTTGGATCAACAGTAACAAGACCTAATAGTCAGAGGCTATCGGCTGGCCACTGGAGAATTAGAAATGAGAATCGAGGCAGGCAGGGGGTGGTAATTTCTTCTCACAATCAGATGGAAGAAGGGCCTTTTAAAAGGTTCTCAGTGATATTGCAAGATCGTCTAAGCTCCAAAAGGGCGAAAACTCTGCAATTGGGCGAAGGATCCCCTTCTTCTCAATCTCAAGACCCTATGGAGGTGGAAGATGAAGATATTCAGGTACGAAATAGATTTTTGTTTTCGTCATTACCACTATCGTTCTTTTTATGTGATTTTTCGCCTACTATACATTGGGATTCTGCTTCAAACTGCTTCTCTTTCTTTGCTGAGTCTGAGTCTGGTTCAATCTCTACTATCTAGAAGGGTTCGAAGGTGATTGTTCCTCAACAGTCACCTCAAATCCAATGAAGTTCTTGAGTTGGAATTGTAGAGGTCTAGGTCTACCTCTGCATTCCCAATTCCTTAAAGACCTAATTAGAAAAAGAAAAGCCTACTTTTTTTGTTTCTATCCGAAACTAAATTATTGGTGGAGTCGGTCAATTGCAAGCTCTCGGGTGTTAACTATTGGAATAGTGTAGGTATGAATGCTGGGAGTCTCTGGTTAGGAAACTTTTCTGCATCCCAGTGGTCGTTAGTGTTCTCATGTCAAAACATTTTAGGCATTAAAATTTCTGATCCGGGTTATGATGAGTGGATTTTGGTGGGAGTCTATGGTAGTCCGTATCTGGACCGTCGTCAAAGTGTATGGAATCAACTTCAGGAGAAGCTGATGTCCCATAACCTTCCTTTTCTATTACTGGGAGGTTTTAATCAAACTTTTAAGACTGGTGATAAATCTGGTTCTCACTCCCTATCCTTTTCGGGAGCAAACATGTTTTCATCTTTTCTATCTAGCATTGGAGCTTTGGAATTGCCAAGATCTGGATAACACTTTACTTGGTCCAATAAAAGATCAGGTTCCAATCTTACCATGGAGGTTCTGGATAGGACGTTTTGTTCTTCCTCATGGATAACTCTGTTTCCTAACTCCTCCTTATCTATTGATCCTATTATTATGGGAGACCATGCAATTATCAAAATATCTACCCATTCTTGTATTTTTCCTCCACAACATTTTCACTATGAAGCTCTTTGGGATAATGATCCTTCATGTCGTAATATCATATTTTCCTCTTGGAAAAATACTTGCTCGGGTACTCCCATGTTCAAAACTGTCTCCAAACTTAAACTTACTAGTAAGGCTTTGGATGATTGGAATAAATCAAAACCCCTTTTCTTTAAATCTCAAAAAAAAATCTTTCGAAGATAAACTCTAAAGCTTACAATTCGATATTGAATCTGCTCAATTTCCTATCCACCTTTCTATTCAACACTTTGGGTTTTCTACTCTATCGGAATATGAAAGTTTACTGGATAATGAAGAAATTTATTGGCGCCAGAGAGCTAAATTAAATTTTGATTTAAAAGGGGATCCCAACACAAAAAATTTCCACGCTATGGCTACATGGAAAAGGAATAAAAACTATATACGCGGTCTATTTAATGAAGAAGGAATTTGGATCTCAAACCCAAAATCTCTTAATTCCTCCTTCACTAAGTATATTTCCTCTACCCTAAATTCTCTCGTCTCTCCTGATTCCTCTACATCTCAAGCCCAATCAAAAATCTGTTCCCTTGTCTCTAAAACTTTGACCTCTTCCCAAAAGGATTTTCTTGATTCCCCTTTCAATGCCAGCGAGGCTACGAAAGCAGTGTTTGAACTTGGTCCAAATAAGGCTCCGGGGCTAGATGCTATTCCTGCAAGGTTCTTTCAAAGCTGGTGGCCAATCATTAAAGGAGATGTTACTTCTGCTATCCTATCTTTTCTTAATTTTGGTCGAATTTTAAAACAAATCAATCAAACCCTTATCGTGTTCATCCCCAAAAAAGATAATCCTTCATCAGTTTATGATTTCCGTCCTATTAGCCTTTGCAATGTCCTCTACAAAATCGCTTCTAAAGTAATTGCTAATAGACTTAGAACCTTTCTTCCCTCAATCATCTCAGAGTCTCAAAACGCGTTTATCCCAAGAAGGCGAATCCATGATAGTATAATCTTTGCCAATGAAGCCGTGGACTCTATAAAGGCTTAAAAAAAAGGCAGATCCTTTAAAGGAGGCCTTAAACTTGACATAAGTAAGGCCTATGATGGAGTGAACTGGGACTTTCTTATCCAAATGATGACGACTCAAGGATTTTCTCCCAAATGGTCATCCCTCATTTATCAATGTATTTCTACTGTTCCTTTCAAAACTTTGATTAATGGATTCCCGAAAAAATTCTTTCCATGTTCCTGTGGCCTAAGACAAGGAGACCCTTCATCTCCTTACCTTTTTCTTATATGCGCGGAAGGACTATCTTGCCTCCTGAACTCTGCTATACAGAATAAAGATCTACCTGAAATTCAAATATCTCGGGGCTGTCAACGCCTATCCCAATTGATGTTTGCCGATGACATATTTCTGTTTGCGCACCTTTCCCTTCAATCTGTTTCTACTATAAAAAATATTCTCCTCACCTATTCGATAGCGTCTGGTCAGTTTATAAATCTCCTGAAGTCTGAATGGTTTATTAGTCCCAATGTTCCTTATCGTATTTCCCGTTTCTTCAGATGTATTCTTTCGGTTAAGGTGGTATCAAAATTGGGAAAATTCTAGGGAGTTCCTGATTTTGGTGATCATCCAAAAAAGTCAATTATTCCCTTTCTGAAGGATCAGATTCAATCCCACCTCTCTTCCTGGAAAATGAAGCTTCTTTCTCAAGCATGCAAACTTGTCCTTATCCAGTCAGTTCTCTCAATTTTCCCAACTTACTTTATGGCTCTCTATCTCTTTCCACAAAAATTTGTTTTCTAGTATAACTCTTTTAATGCAAATCTATGGTGGTCTTCTAACTCGGAGTCAAGAGTTAGAAGACCAAAGACCCAATTCGGAAGGTGGATTGGGAGTTCAAAACCTTAAAAGTTTTAATCTAGCAATGTTAGCTAGTTCTTTCTGGCGAATTGACAATCAACCCAACTCTCTGGTTTACAAACTCCTCTCTGCGAAATACTATCAGAATAAATCTTTATGGGATGACTCCTCAAAAGCAAAGAAATCTGTAATATGGGTAAGTCTTAGTAAAGGAAAGGACTTCTTAAAACCATATATCCGATGGACAGTTGGATCTGGCTCTCAAGGATAATTGGATCTCTCCTGTACCTACTCCTCCAGCTAATTTAACATTATCTCAATCATAGACAAGGGTAGCTCAACTCATTGATCCTGTTGATCGAATAATCAAGAAGTGGAGGCATGGGAGTCTCTTTTGATCCTAAGGTGGAAAAAATTAAGTTATCCAAAATTGCTTCTCCTCCTGATTCTGTTATTTGGAATGTGTTAAAATCTAGAAAACTTTCAGTAAAACAGGCTTATTATAAGATTCTCCAAAATTCTATTCCTCAAGAGATTAGTGAAGAATCTCATTACAATTGGAATAAGATCTGGAGTCTAAAAATCCCGGAAAAAGTCAAAACTTTTTGTATGGAAGTGTTTATGGAGGGCTATTTCTGTAGCCCATCACCTCTTCTTCAAAAAACTTCTTAACTCCCCTATCTGTAGTCGATGTAAGCAAGAGGAAGAAACCTTGGAACATTGCTTATTCTTATGCCCGGATAGTAGATGTGTCTGGTTCTCGTTAAATCTTTCAATTAGATCTTCAGAATGGTCAGATATTTTTAGATGGTGGGAATACTGTCAACAACTGCTCAAAACTAAAAATCATCGGGATTCTGGAATAGTAATAATATGTGCTTTATGGTGTATTTGGAAGAGAATGTGTACTCAAGTTTTTCAGGATAATCTCTCTTCACCTTTAGTTATGGAAAGTCTTATCCAAACTTTATCAAAATCTTGGCTTTCTAATATTTTGCAGTGATAAAAACCATCAACCACCAAACATCTGTAGTTCCTGTTGCTCTTAATAATCATCTCGTTGCTAGTAACTTTATTATGGAGAGTGATGGAAGCTTTAAAAATGGTTCTGCTGGTGGAGGTTGGCAGCTATCTAAAAATAACACAGTACTGGCTAGACATACTTTCTCTCTGGATTGCTCTTCTCCTTTAGAAGCTGAAATTTTAGCCTAGAAATCTGCTGTTCTATTCTGTATCCATCATCATATTAAGATAGTGATGCAAAATAGTGATGCATGAACTATTTTGTCCTACTATTTCAAGTTGCAACAACCAACCTTCTGTGTTGAACAATTATTATTCCTATTTTGATAAAATATAAAAAAACCAAGTTTAGTTTATACTTGGTTCCATTTTAGGCCGTGACCATGATTATTGCAATGCAATTCAGAGTAGAAAGGAAGAACTCAACTTCAACTTTAAGCAAAGCGTTTAACGGCTGCATGTATTGCGTCTGCAAGATGAGGTACAGTTCTACAACTTAGACCAGCCATGCTTATCCTCCTGCATCCCACAACATGTGTTTTAAATAAGATGTAAATATGATCCACAAGCAAAGTAACATCTTGCAAGAACGCTAGCTCATTACCCGTCAGACGTCATGTAGATGTGGTACTCTTTAGTCATGAAGCTAACTTGCTCCGAGTTCAATCCCGTGAAAGTGAACATTCCAATCTGCTTGATTATGTGACTCCAGTCACCAGGTGTGCCTGTTATAGATTGTTTCAACATATATAGTCAACCACTGGTTTTCACCCACGCTCACAATAGTAATAATGAAAAAGCAGTCTACACTTGTCCCCTAATCTCCTTTTAAGCCAAACCTCAAAGGCTTAAACTTAAAATGATGACAAGCCTTTGACACGGTGTCAGCCATATAAAACAAAAACTGACTTACCTCTTGCTCGCAAAGCATCATATAGTTTGTGTCGCATGCTGATGATACGATCAGCCATTGCCTTTAACTCAATGGTCCACTCATGATATAGATCCCTGCAAGATTGAATTTTCAGAACAGAAATCCACTGAAAAAATGAGGACCGACCTCAAAAAGATGTTCCATAGAATCTATAGTCATCTGTATATCAACTTTAAGGCTTTCTTATAATGCTAGTTAACAGAAGCAAAAGTTCTCAACACAGAAAAGTATTTAACAGGAGGTATTAACAATCATGACTTTTACTTCAAATTGTCCAGTAATAGGATAGTCTTCTCATTGGTTGAACCACACAAGTTATTTCATGGAGTTAGGAAAAGGGTTTCCAATTATTACCTGTCCTTGAGAATGGTAGCCACTATAGATGCACCATGAATGGGTGGGTTTGAATACATAGGCCTGATCACAAGTTTTAGCTGGCTCTCAACCTTGCTCGCCACATCAGATGTCTTGCAGACCTACATGACAAAAAAATGAAATAGAACAATATAATCAAGAAGTGGCTGGAGTGAAGGAAAACTATTTGCACTGATGTACAAATTTTGTTTTATTTCCTTTTCAAACTTAAAACTTTGTGACATAATTTGTTGATAGACAGGAGAGCTCCACCAAATAGTGGGCATCTCAACTGCAGTTTGGCCTAGTATAGACTACAGATTCTCTACGATAATGTACCCAAAAACCAAAAGCATTGTTTTATCAAAAGCTACAGATGTATATACATATACTTCATTGAAGCCGGAGAAAGAGACTTACAATGCTCAGGGCACCAACACGCTCACCATATAGCCCCATGTTCTTTGCATAACTTTGAGCTACAAGGCACTCCCCGCCATCGGCAACAAACATACGAACGGGACTTGCATCTGCATCCAGACTTCCACTTGCAAAACCCTAGTATTGAAAGGAAATGGTTTGAAGCCACTGGTAAGGATTTGTCTAACAGTATTATATACGCTAATTTGCATGCATCATAGTTGATTGGAAAATATATAATGTTCCTTCACTGCGTCAGCATCACTTTACCTACCTGATAAGCACTGTCAAAGAATGGCATCAGCCCTTTCGATCTCATCAACTGCCTTATCTGGTCCCATTGCTGAAGCGTTGGGTCAACACCAGTGGGGTTATGAGCACACGCATGAAGAAGCACAATAGCTCCCGATGGAGCAGAACTGAGGTCTTCTAACAGGCCTTTAATGCATTCAGAAAAAACATCATAAGTGAGATGAAAAGGGGAAAAAGATCATAACAAATAATCGTTTCTTTTGCCAACCAGAAGAGAAAAGTGACCATTTATTGTATGCATTTAAGATCATTAGAAGGAAACTGAGTGCAACAATAGGTGTAGAAAAAAATGGGTGAAAACACTGAATCACATCAATGAATAATAGTTTAGACTTTAGATGTTATTATATAGATAAAATTTACATGGTTTTGCATATTGGCAAGAGATGTTAAGAATGATCCCATACCTTTGAAGTTCAGCCCACGTGTTGCCGGATCATAGTAGCGGTATGTTTTCACAGATAGACCTGCCAAGTTGAAAACTTTGGGATGGTTTCCCCAAGTTGGTAGGGGAATGCATATTGTACGCTGGATGTCAAGATGATGACAATATAAATATGACAGTAACGACACAAATACAAACTTCACTTATGAAAGCCAGAAAAAGGTGAAATGGTTTCAGTGATATACTTGATGATAGTGTCTTGCCAAAAATTCTGCTCCAACTCTCAATGAGCCAGTACCCGACAAGCACTGCACAGTAGTAACCCTGTTCTCTTGGATGGCAGGGCTATTTCCAAACACGGATAGTCAACAATCAGATACAAATCTTCTAAACCGAGAATTGAAGTTCCTTAAAAATCTACTTTTATAAATTCATTAGTGCAGTCGATTCGTATTTGAATCTTCTACCTTTGGGCACCAAAAATGAGCTTAGCACTTAGTTTGTTGAAATCTGCCAAACCAACAATAGAAAGATACTCCTTTACACGTGACCTGAAAAATATGCAAAATGAATGTCAAACCAGTATCTCATTAAGAGTTGAAGATACTATATATGTTAACATCCAACAGTTAAAAATCTTGCCTGTCATTAACAAGCTGCTGCTCTGCTTTTCTAACTACATTCAAAACAAGTGGCTTTCCTTCCTGTTATTTAGATAGATAAAAACAACCAGAAAAATCTGTGTTATTGAAAGGCTAGTAGCATGAATATAGTATAGACACAAGTTAACAAGCCTGTCAGGCTCAACTCCTCTATTTGGCTCTAATTATTCATTTATTCCATTATTTCATAATTTTTTGGCTCTAATAATTATAACAATCATCAACATGTTTTAACTCAGCATGATCATAACAAAGGAGTCCTACTGTTATTATAATGAGAATACAAAGGTTAATGATATGACAGTAGCACCTTGGATTATTTACCAAGACACCAAAACTTGACATGCATGACTGTAACAAAGCCTGTGTTTAAAAAAAGGACAAAAAAAAAAAAAAAAAAAAAAAAAAACTAAAAACGTAAAAGCTTCAATGCATGATCATGTCGACACCTATGTTGCATCAATACCGACACACGACATGATTCATGATGCGAATCGGATACCCAATTCGCCATTTTTAAAAACATACACAAATATGTCACATCACATTAACTTTTTAATGTAATATACATATTTATGATTTTTGAATGTATTGAACCTAAACTCGAAAGTATGTCAAATTAAAACCAACATCTTATAAGTAAAGAAGCCTATTTTAAACAAGCAATCAAATCAAATAAGCAAGTAAACTAATTAACATAATTTCAAATCAAATGAGCAAACCAAGTTCAAACTAAACAAACATTTCAATTAATGTCTCACAAACAAATACAAACACACCCTCCATCCCAAAATAAGTGTCGTGGTTTCCATTTATTTAAAGAAAAGAAAAATATGGAGTTAGATAGTGTTCTACATTTCATCATGTATCCTTACGAACATGTGTTGTAACAGACTTAAGGGGTACTAACTAATTTACTTTAGGGATATTATTGATAATTCATGCATAAATAACTTCTGAGAAATGAAAGGGAACACTTATTTTGGGACAAAATGAAAGGAAAACATACACTTATTTTGGGGCGGAGGGAGTAATAAAAAACTAAGGTATTACGGAAAATATAAGAACAAAATAACTTGGGTTTCTTTCTAATAATATATTAAAAAATAGGACACTACTTGTCTGGGTGGGTCAAAGTGTGTCAATTCTATTTTTCTTTTAATTTTTAATTCCCGAAGTGTGTAGAAAAAAGAAAAAAGAAAAAAGTTTTTGTAACAATGCATATATTTATACCATATTCAACTGCGAAACTTAATAAGGAGAAGTTACCTCAGTTCGATAAGCACCAACACCCAAATTCAGCTTCACTGGGCTACTATCTTTGTTATAAGCAACAGTCACCTAAATCATTAGATCACCATAACAGAACCAATTAACCAGATACACAAAAACTACAGCCCAATACATGAATCACAAATACATAAAAAAGAATTGCAGCTTGATAATAGAATTGAAAGTACTAAACAAAAGAAAAACTCAAATGGAACCAGTTCATTCTCTTTTTTATTCATTAATGGACAAATTAACACACTAGCTTGATCATAATAGAGGAATTACTTAATTAATCATCAACTAAGGATTCAATTATATCAACTCTTAACCTTTGATGCTCTGTGCAAATCAAGTGCATCTTGTATCAATCAAAGCCCTAGAGAAACATAATCACTAACCTAAATCAACTTTAGATAAACAAGTATCCAGAGTAACCAGACAAGGACAAAATTTGGACCACTGCCACCACTACGTTCAAACTCTGATACTCTCGTCAGCCAAACAGAGCAAGATCGAAACTAGAAATGGAGCTAAAGGTGATTCATGGCTGATAATCGCAGAATATTCCACAAAACTCAACAGCATAGATATGTACAGAAATTCAAAATCTCGAAGGTTTCTTTCATAATTTGTGGATAGCCAAAGAACATTAAAAAGAAAAACACAAGTAGATGATGGGAAGAGTACCCCGAGAATGGGATCTTCAGGAGCACGAACAACGTGAGCGAAGACTGAATCTCCAAGGGAAGCAGTGGAGGTGGGAGAAGCAGAGATCGGAATCTGCGAGGCGGAGGGGGTGGGCGATCCGTCGATGTGTCGGAGCAGAGCGTTAAGCCTGCGATCAGTTGAATCGGAGACGATGCTATGCGATTGTGGGCGCATCTTAGGCTCTCTTTTCTTGGTGTATCAAATTCTACACTTTTTGTTGATTCACAATACAAATACAAATACAAATTGGATTTGTTACTTTAATATGTAATGTAGATGGGATTTGCTTACGCGGCGGCGAGGGATGGGACCGCTTCGTTTCTTGTCTTTATTTTACTCAAATTATCCGCAAATGCAACATCGTGTAGCGGTGACTCTCCAATTGGGTAAACGGCACGCAACTCCAAGTAGATGATGATTTCTTTGAGCATCCCAACTAGTATTACTCCTATTGAAAAATGCTAAGACATGACGTACGTGCCAACTCATCAATGACTTAAATGATGTGTCATCTCTCATTGTTTGACACATCATTTTGTACAAATATTTTTGTACAAAATTTGAGACATATAGCATTACTCGTATTATTCAATACAGTGTTATTTTTTTTAAGCAAACGGTACCTTTATTTATCTAATTCGGATGTCCACATAAAAGTACAAAGAGAAGGTGTGGCAAAAGCCCTATATTAAACAAGAGATAGGGTCTGACGACACTCATGCATTAAAAGAAAAGCTAGAGCTAATCGAAGAATCAATACAAGAAACTAAAGAGTGCGTAAAACTCTGAATGCGCAAAAGTGTCTCCTCAATGGTCGGGTAATGCTAACGAAAAGTTGACCCGTTTCGGGTAATGCTATTGTAGATCGAAGGCTAAGAAGCTAGAAGGGAATAACAATTGTATGACAAAAGCTGCCCTTACTCCCACCAAGCCAGTACCCTAAACCAAATTCGAGACGGCCACGAACACTCGATCAAGAGATGGGAGCATGACTCCAAGGCGTTGTCATAAAACCTGCAAGTGTAGTCCCGTGCTTGATAGTAATACGTGTCGATAAACCAAAAACACTAAGCAAGGAACGCTATCAAGAGTCGTTAACCATGCAAAGCAAAGCATTTTTGGCAGAACGTAGTGTCTCCAAATGACCTTTGAGCATGCGAAACAGACATGTGCGAAAGAAGCATATAATATTATCAGATTTGAGCCCCTATTGCAACCACACAAAAACGTTAGGAATTCATTAGTACAACGTTGACATCGTTATTTGTATCATTTTACATATGATATATTAGACTATGTAGAGAAACACAATTTGCATCAGTTAAAAATTATTTTACAACACTTTATTAGTGTTGCCGAAACAATCTATAATAACATGTATTTACTATATTGGCAATACAAATATGTGTGTTTACATTGCAAAGAAAATGCAAAAAAATATTTGTAATACATCGTGTCATACATGTAATGTTGATATTATAATTGTTAACATTTATTATACTGTTAGTAAATTGAAATTAATGTTGGGTAAGATTTGTCTCGCAAATAAATTTGAATTTGCAACTGTTTATGGTGGTTGCAAGTTATAATCAGTAACATTTGTAATATTTAGTGTCATACTTGATTTGTTACTAATTTAATAGTTAACATTTATGTTAATGCTAGTAACATACATTTAATGTTGTGTATCATATACCTCACAATTTAATTTCATTTTGTAACTGTTGTGCACAGTCACAAGTTATTATCAGTAATATTGTTTACACTGATAACAACACTTATTTTGTGTTACTTAATATTTTTGGAAACATTGTATTAAAACTCCTAATTGTTCTTGGATGATGCTATTGAAATTGGGAAGAGCTAACTACACATTAGCATATGGTGCGATTTTATCGAATGCCAAATCTTCGACACACGTTTTCGGTTCACCGAATGATTCATCGGCAACGACGCCAAAAACTTGGTGCGATTTTTACGGGCGTCGAATAAATCAACACTCGCTCGACAAGTATACCGATGTAGCACAAGTAATATATAACTCACGAATGAGTTCGAGTATCGAATCCACAAGGATTAAGGTAAATTATGAATAACTATTTGGACTTGAAAGCAGTTCTAATATAATAAAACCATTAAATCATATTCATTGGTTGAAGGTGACAAGTAAATTAAATAAACAAAAAGATAAATAGTTAGGTAGAGTAGAGAATAAAATAAGTGCGAGATGGTAATGGTAATTGTGCAACCGATTTGGGACAATGCTTTAAAACATAAAACAAATTCTATCTAGATGTTTGTCCCACATGTTGTCAACACCCGCTCAAGTACTCGAGTGTCCCTTGTGAGGCTCACTCAAGACTCAACATGAATACGCCATCTTTGGTGAATTCCTAGGCGCAATTTGCTCCCCCAAGCATACTACTTGCAAGGGGGTCACATACACCACTACAAGAAAACTGCTTATCAGCTACGAAATTTTCCGTAGCTGATCGTCAAAATTTCGTCGCTAATCATTGTTAGCGACGGGCACGCGACGGAATGACATCCGTCGCTAAAAACATCGTCGCTGATCAGCGACGGAATTAGCTACGGAATTTCCGTAGCTGATCACTGATCATCGACGAAATCAGCTACGAAATTCCGTAGCTGATATGCTAATTAATTAATTAGTTATTAAATAAAATTAATTATTA
>JAYMTH010001904.1:0-13655 GCA_036897465.1 Pelargonium australe | reverse complement strand
CCGCCCGTGGAGGTCGAACCGTCGGAGCTGGAGATGAAGCTCCACCGCCGGCAACCCGTGAGCCCCAGCTCAGATCTGGAGCACCGTCGTCGTCGATGGAGGTCGGAGGACGTTGGAGGTCCATGCTCGACGTCGTCTTTGTGCCGTGCTCGTCATCGTCCTCAGATCCGGAATGGGTATGTGGTATATCTCTAGCGGCGATGGCAGGCTGTGGCAGATCTGGGAGAGGTGAGTGGCTTGGCTCGACGGCGGGAGGCTGGTCCGGCAACTAGGAGTGGCGAGCTCTGTGATCGCCGTCGATTCAAAACAGCAACGCCGAAGATTGTGGCAGTGGACGAGCCAGAGCAGAGAGAGAGAGAAGCAACAACGCCGGCGGTGGATGAGCCGGAGTCCATGGCGGTGGACAAGGCCGGAGCCCATGGCAGTGGACGAGGCCGGAGAGAAGCAGCAACGCCAGTGAGATCGTGGACGCCGACGAGCTGGAGTAGAAAGAAAGAGAAGAGGAACCCGATGATGTTAGGGTTTCATTTTTTTTTATATAAGTTAGGGGCCTATTTGGCTCAACAATAAAATCAAAAACTAAAGATAAAATGGTCTTTCACTATCCTCACTAACGGTCAGTTGGATGGAAAATTTTGTTGGTAAATATTGGTGGGTTTTTTGCTTAAGTTTGTACCCGAAATAGATATGTGCAAAATGTGTCAACCCCATAGAGGTTATCCACAATTTGCCCTATATTAAATTAGAAAGATCAATACAAACCTTAGCGAATAGACTAGACATGAAATCCGAATTCTATCGCTAAACCAAACAACCTAACAGATGATTTAGCTAAAACAAAATAAATCCTAACAAACAAAAGACTATCAAACCCAAAGCAACCAACATCAACCTTAGCTAAATATGACATAACGTTAAAGTAAACCAAACTAAAGGCATTAGGCAAACCCTCCCCTTCAGTTTGTACTATATTTGACACCATCAACACCCAAAAATTGACTATCACACGTGCAAAGCCAACATCCCAAAAAATCAAGTCGAAGGCATTGGAATCCTCCCCATCAACTTGAATAAGCAAGCCAAAGGCATTGGAATCATCCCCTTCTACCAGAAGAGCGCGAATAATTGAAAATATTTAACATGAAATTTAAGATGATTGTGTGAATGTCTTTGTCAACCGTCCCTCGCCACCATCGAGTCAGTCATTTGATCTGATAACAAATTTGAAGGCTGATATGAGGGCTCCAATCGAACTACCATCTTCCCAAGCCACCTTCTTCTTCCCTGCAATTGCCATAAATCTCTAATTGTCTTATGCAAAAGCCAATCCAAAAAGATCACCGTGAATCTACGCTACCAATACACAAATCTAAAAGGATGTCGTGATTTTACGCTGCCAATACACAAATTAACTTCTAAAAAATAACTCATAATCAGGAAAAGATCAAAAGCAATTTTGTGATTCAACTCTTTTAAAAAAGAAGCAGTTTAACTGTTTGGATAAAAATGTTGATAAAAAATAGTGATACTTAATTGATGTTCTATGAATTATAATTAAGAAGACAAATAACTATAATAATTTTAAAGTTTACAAATAAATTGAATTAGAAAATAAATATATGAGTAATTAAAAGAAAGATATAAGGGCATAATTGTCTTTTATTTGGTCAAAATAACTCTTTTTTTAACTGCTCATGAGCTGAAAAATTAGAAGCTGGGGATATTCAGCTCTTTTATTTTAGGGGTAATTACAGTTTCCTACCTTATGGTAGACTCCCCTTTTCGTTTCCTTCCCTATGCCTTTTTTTCATTGTTTTTCCTACCCTATGGTTTCCAGGGAAGGTTCTATCAGTTAGTTTGGACGGAAAACTCCATTAAAACCATCACGTGCCATGCACATGCCTGTTATATTTTCAAAATCCCTAAAATACTCTTACCTTATATACCCTTACCTCATTCATCTTCTTCGTTGGTTCTAGTTCGTTTTCTTCTTCTTCGTTGGAGCAGATTCAAGAGCAAGCTCTATTGTTGAAGGTGGAGGTTGTATTTTGAGTGAGATGGGGAGGCGAACATCAATGGAAGAGCAGTCAAGTAAACATTGGTGATTGTTTATGAATTTTGTATCACTGTAATTTAGGGAAAATGAAGAACCCTAATTTCTAATTTTCTGAAAATGTAATTGAAACTTCAAAATTGCAAAAAACATTCAGATGTGATTTTTTTCGTTGGCTTGATTCAAAAGCTCCAAATGTGGAATGTTCATATTGTCATTTCTTTGTTGTCCCACCAGCTACATTGACAAAACACTAAAAATGATATTCTTTTCTCCAAAAAACATTCTATGTCTCAAATCCAAACATCACAAATGTAGATTCCCTATCTAATCCATGGGAAACCAAGCCAAAGAAAACAAAAACAAATGGATCACTATGCCTACCACAACATCCAAGGAAACTTTCCAACAAAAAAATACCCATTATAAAAAAAATCCCAACAAAGTCAACTTTTTATGGTTGGGTGTGGGGTCCACTTGGGCTTGATGGTGGAGACCTAAATTGTGGTTGAGAAGAATATGTCATAACTCCTCCTTTAGGTTTGGTGGTGAACCTTGCTTCTCTTGAAAATCTGGAGGCACCTGCATCAGTTCTTCCCTTCCCTTTCGCCTTGCCATTATGGTGTTCTTGATTCAAGAGTTGTTGGAACTGCCACTGCAACAACAAAACCAGGTATGTGATTTGCTTGTTTCAATTTGAAGATTAATGGAGATTGAACACAGCAGAGCAATGGGTATTAGCAAAGTTACATCATGATTCCTAAAAGAGTGAAGTTCTGATTCAGCCAATCCAATACTAGGAGTTGTGATTGTTGTTTCATTTGAAGACTACAACAAATATCAAGCAACAATGCAACATAAATCACCACAATTTCACACTAATTATTCACAATCATCATGTCAAAACAGAAACACAAACAGCCATACCTGGATTGGTGCTAGTGTTGGTTGAGTTGGATTTATCCTTTGTTGTTTTCTTATGACTGCAAGCTTTTGTCTCTTAGGCTTTGGTAGGTAGAAAATTGGTCTTGAAACACCTTCAGTTGAGGCAGGCACTTCAGATCCAGTTGAGGCAGCAGGATCACCTCCACTTGAAACACCTCTAGTTGAGGCAGCTACTTCAGGTCCACTTGAGGCAGCAAGAACATAACCAGTTGATGTAACAGGAACAAAACCATTTGAGGCTTGCCTTCTAGCCCTAAGCCTCTCAAGAGCTTGTTGTCTTTTGGCTTCTATTTCACTTGGACTACATTGTGGCTGTGCATTTTGTTCTTCCTCAGGTACACCTTTCTCTCTTGCTTCTTTTTCTTTCTTTGTTTTTTTGTAAGCTTTTTGTTTCTGATTTTTGATCTCCAAGTCCTTCAGTATTTTCTCTCTCTTTGCATCACAATCTTCATGTTTTCTTTTCCTACTTTCACCAACCTTTTGTTTACCTACAACAATGTTGAAAACATAATCACACATGAACCTTTGTTTCAAACAATCAAAACAACAAAAATTAACACTTCTTTACCTTTGTTGTTGTTTGCACAATCTTCATGTGCTGTTTTGCTAGTTTCACCAACTTTTTGTTTACCTACAACAATGGTCAAAACAGAAGCATAAATCAGTCATTAATGATTGTTTCACACAATCAAAACAACAACAAGTGAACAATTGGTCTTTACCTTTGTTGGTTTTTGCAAAACTTCCTGAATTTTGTGTTGATTGAGTGTTGGCCTTCTTTTCTCTCATCTTTCTCTGTGCAGGAGTCTCCCTATAGTCCTTTGCACTGCATGTTCTGGAGTTGTGTCCCTTTTTTTGCAAACACCACAAGTCATTTCTTGTCTCAACCTTGATACCCTATTTGGGTTGACCATCTCTGAAGCATTTTTCTTCCTATTTTTTCTTGGCCTTATAGGTGGTTTTCTTATAAGTGGTGGTTGTATGGGAGACAAGTTAACCATAGGCCATTCCTTCTTGCCTGGCACAAGGTTGATGTTTCCAGCTTAAATGACCCTAAAAGTACTTGTCAAGTTGTAGTGATGGACATACAACTCTGGATTTTCTCTCTTATGTAGAATACAAGCTATAGAATGAGGGCATGAAATGCCACTCAACTGAAAATCCAAACAAGAGCATGTTCTATCAACCAAATTCACAGTGAATATGTGCCCCCTATCATTCACTTCATACTCCCCATCACCACTAGGTAAGACAAAACACTCTCTACTATCCTTTCTATTGGACTCTACCATCAATCTAACATCTGGACATATCAATCCAGGATAGTCCCTAAGTTTGTTCCTTCGGTTGAAAAATCTTGATATCAATTTCCTTCTTATATACTCACAAAAATCCAGAATAGGTAAATGTCTACCACTTTTGATCCAAGCATAATTAAAGCACTCAAACATTGAGTTAGTTTGATAAGAGTTTCTAGATCTAATAGAAAAAAATGCTTTACACCAACCTTTTGGATTTTTCTCACGCAACAAGTCATGTGTTTCTTTACTAACCTTCTTCAATTCCTCCATCTCTCTTTCAAACATGACATGGCTTGTTGCTTTTGCACAATTCCATAAGCAATTCTTCAACTCAGCACTCTTGAACTTGGTGAACCAATTATCGTAGAGGTGTCTCATACAATAACGGTGCTCCACAGTGGGATAATATTCATTGAATACCTCTACAAGCCCCTGCAGATCCAAACAAATATTTATCAACATATTCATACATACTATCAAAACAAAGTAGCAAATTGCAATACTTGAAAACATACAGGGTACCCATCAGTCAATATGTTACAACAGATTATGCATATTTGATCACATACCTTTTGCTTGTCTAAGATGAAGACCCAACCCCTTCTGTCATCATGCCCATAGTCATCAAACAGCTCCTCTAAAAACCACTTCCATGCTTGCTTGTTTTCTTGCTCAACCACAGCAATGGCTATAGAGAACATGCCTTCATTTGCATCCCAAGCCACTGCTGCCAGAACTTGCCCACCAAAATACCCTTTCAAGTGGCACCCGTCCAGTCCAACAAATGGACGACAACCAGCTATAAACCCTTCTTTTTGGCATGTAAACCTCAGATACAATCTCAAAAAACGTGGAATGGTGCCCTGTTGTCCAGCAATCTGATGGTGCTCAACTACCACTTTGCATCTACTTCCAGGATTAATACTCATTATCACTGCAGCATATTGGTGCAACCTTGCAAATTGCTCACTTAAATCACCTTGCTCCATTGCTTTAGCCCTCCTTAATTGCTCGGTAATTTGTGTGAACTCCAATATCCACCCCCAAATCAGCTTGTACATTTCTTTGGAATTCCTCATTATCCATCTTAGGATTTGCCTTAACGTCAGACAAATACCTTGCTGCAATCCAATCATGTGTTAGCTTTGTGATTCTTCTTGCTTTTTGACAATTGTGTTCACTCTTCAATGTTGTCACCTGCAAATCAGTTGAATCCTGCATTTTAGAACACCAAATCCTAAATTTTCAACCTTTTTCTCTACAAACAGCTCCAATCGTTGTAGGCCCATTCCTTGTCCACATGTAGTCAAAACCTTTCTCAACAGCGTAGTGCTTTAACACCCCTCGACAAATTTTGGCATTCTTGAACATTGTTCCAACTTTCAACTCCACATTCCTCAAATCATTGATTGTATCATACATGTTGCCTCTAGCTTTAGTTACTACACCTTCCCCCTCCATCTCCCCCTCACTATCAGATGGCAAAATAGGCCTCTCCCAATCATCTATATCTGGAACTTCTTCCATACTCTCAACACCCCCATCATTCTCAATGTTCCATGTAGGGTCTTCATCCTCAACCTTCTTTTTCCCCTTTCCCTTTTCTACTTTTTGGCTTCCTTGGACTACACTCATCATCCTCACCCCTCATAGTTGTACACTAATTCTTCATCATCCAGTGTATCTTTCATCTTAGGTTTCATCCAATGAGGATATTCCCTTTGAGGCTTCTGCAATTCACTATCAGAATCTTCATCAGAACCTTCATTACCCTCCTCATAATCTGGATCAATATCAACTTCATCTTCACCATCAGTAGCCCCTGCTTCTTCAACAAAATCATAATCTTTACCATCTTCAATATCAGTTTCCCCTGCTTCTTTCTCTGCCATATTGGAACTTCCCAAGTTGTCATCAGATAGATCATTCACCAAAATATTTGGGTCTTCAATATCATAGCCTGCTTCCTCCTGGCCTCTAAGTTGATCCACACTCAAATCCTTCAACCTAGGGTTCTTTTTTCTTCCCATTTTTTTCCTTCCCATCTACACAATATGTAGGCCATAACTAAGAGATAAACCATAAAGCAAGCTTTTTTGAACTAAATCATTGAACCTAATTTAAACAAAACAACAACACAGAACACATACCTATGACCCTTCTTGCTCAAATCGTTGCCCCCACTATGTTGCACAACATTCCTTCACCGTCTACAACTCCTTCCGACTTCAGATTCCACCAAATCTCCACGAGTTCAGTAATAAAGCTACAAATTTTAGGGTTTCAATCAGACGAAGAAGACGTTGTGAGAGAGAGATAAGTTTGGGAAATTTGAAAAGTTTCAAACTCATATAACGTTTCATGTTTTATGCTTAGAGGGTAAAATCGTCTTTTCACCTTTCTGTTAACGTTCTGTTAACGGTGTTAGAGACAGAACATTCTTTGAAAACCATAGGGTAGGAAAAATAATGAAAAAAAAGCATAAGATATGAAACTGAAAAAAGAGTCTACCATAAGGTAGGAAACTGTAATTATCCTATGAATAAAAAAGAAGAGGGATAACCCTTTTTTTGGTACCCAAACTTTGCGCCAAAACCCAATTTAGTACCCAGACTATGATTGTGCCCAATTGAGTACCCAAAATGTCATTTCGTTCAAAATGTAGTACCCAAACAAGTTTTGAATAGTCAATGTCATCCCTGCCGTTATTGACTGTCAGTTCGCCCGTTAAAAGTGGCTGACGTGGTCTGTTTCTATCATCGCTGGAAAAAACAATGCTGACGTGGATAAAATGGCCACATGCCTATGTCCACGTGGTCAGTGACGTGTAAAAAATAAAATAAAAAATGAGATGAAGTCAAATGGTCTTCTCTCTTCTTTCTCACTTTCTCACGCACTTACAGATGCGTTGTGTTGTTGTTTGAGACAAGAAGAATCTGGACTTGAGATAGAAAATACCAGACGAAAGAGAGAGATTAGGGCACGTTCAGTAGCTGTTGGAGGAGACAGAAATGAGAAGATTCTCGGCCCGTGAGTGAGTAGTCAGTTCAAGCCTTCTTTTCCTGCTAAAGAAGCTTTAAAATATTCGAGGTTAGTGATGATTTTCTTAGTTTATGATACTAAAATATTGGGTTTATGGTTGTTTAGGTTGTTAATATGTGATTTAACATTTGGGGGTTTTCTAAAAGTAGGGTTTCATGAATATTTAATTTAGGGTTTAGTCAAATAGGAAAGTTGACTGCTTTTTCAATTGGGTCTCTATATTATATGGTTTAAGCTTTGGGAATGTTAATCTAATGTTGTTATTTGTTTTGTTCTGTAGCATGAAAGGCAAGAAGAAACCAAGTGGGAAGGAGACAATGACCTCGAAAAAGAAAAGTCAACCAAACAGTGAAGAAGATGTGGTACTTCTTAAGGAGCAAAAATTAGGTAAAATAAAATTCTGTTTTGGTGGGCATTTTAGGGTAAAGCCATTTAATGCACCTGAATATTTGGATGGTACGGTTAGAGTTGAAAAAGTGGTTATTGAAGATGTGACAATTGAACTTCTATTGGGTAAAATGAAGGAATTTGGGTATGAGAATGTAATTAAAATGCATTACATAAAAGGGATAAAACATGACAAGTTAGATGGTTTGGTTCTATTGGGTGATGATATTGCATTAATGAGGGCCAAATTTTTTTTGTTCAAGCATGGTTCTGTTTCTGTGTATTTTGAACATGGTGAGGTGTTAGAGGAAGTTGGTGGGCATTTAGGAGGGACAGTAATTGATGATGGTGCTAGAGGTAGTTTTGTAGAAAATGAGGGGCATTCTGGTCAAGCTGCTGAGGTTGAGGGAAATTTAGGTGTAGACAATTGTGGTCCTCAAATTGATATAGTGGAGTCTGAGGTGGAAGTTAGGATTGATGTGGAACCTGGTGAACAACAACAAGATGGGTTTGTTGAAGATGGAAATCAGGTAGATGAAGGTGCAACAGGTGATGCAAACACAACTGGAGGTGGATCTGGTGTTTTTGGTGAACAAACTGAGGTAATTTTCTACTTTTAATGTTTTTGCATTTTTTTGAATTGGTTGTCTTTAGCACATTGTGAGTTTAATTGGATTTAGTAGTTAGTAAAATGATATGCTTTTTAAATTTACAAGCTTTCCAAGTGCCAATCGAAGAGGAAACAGATGAGCATGTGACTGGGGAAGGGGCAACCCTGTTAGTTGAGGTGAACCATTTTGTGGATTCTGATTCTGAGGATGATGAAGTGGAGTTGGCCAAGCAGACTATAAGAGCTTGGAGGAAGAGAAGAAGGAGATTGAGGC
Source organism: Pelargonium australe (assembly GCA_036897465.1). Taxonomy (NCBI): domain Eukaryota; kingdom Viridiplantae; phylum Streptophyta; class Magnoliopsida; order Geraniales; family Geraniaceae; genus Pelargonium; species Pelargonium australe. The sequence goes on along the minus strand of JAYMTH010001904.1, from coordinate 5,043 downwards.
AGCAACAGAGGCAGCAAGAGAGGGTGGTGCATGAAGAAGGTGAGCCTAAGACCCAACCTGCTGAGGAAGCTGAAGTCATCCCAGAACAACCTGTGGAAGAAGAAGATAGCAGTGATAGGGACAACATATATCACTCTAGTAAGAAGGCCTTTCACTTTGCCAAGGACATTTGGACTAGGGTTGTATCAAAATGCAGCAACAAGAGTATCCATATTGAATGTAAGTGTGTCAATATTTTCTCCAATTTCCATTATGTATATGCTTTCATAAAACTGAATGTGTTTGTTTATATGCAGCCTGGCCATATATCACAAAGGGTGCTTTCATCTCCAACTTGGGCTGCTAGGGGACACAGGAAAACTGGAAACAAGGGGAAGAAGTACCAGGAGGGTCATAAAGATTTCTAAGGCTTGTGAGGAAGTATGATGTGTTGGATGGGTGCTTCCAAGGCTTGTGAGGAACTTGGGTTGTTTTTTGAAAGCTTGTTTGGAAACTTGTTTAAATTTGGAACCTTGTTTTGTTTTGGAACCTTGTTTGTAACCTTGTTGAATGGTTGACTTGTTTGGGTGAATTTTTGGTACTATGCTTGAAAACTATGATGTATTGACTAAATAGAAATGAATGTCCAAATTTATAATGGGTTTGTGAAGTATGTTTATTATTTATAATGTGTTGCAGGCAAGATTTTTGAAAAAGAGACTGAGGAGAGTAACGAGAGTGAGGAGAGTGAGGAGAAATATAGGAGAGAGAAATTGATTTTTCATATTTTTTTTATTCAAAAAATATTAAATTCGTACGGTCAGCTCCACTTCATCAACTTCACCAACCAATATAGTCCACGTCATCATTATTTGACACATCAACGTTACACGTTAGCAGATAACGAGGAAACTGACGGATTCAGACGGTAGGCACTACATTGAAGATGGAATGACAGTTTGAGTACTCAATTGGGCACAATCATAGTCTGAGTACTAAATTGGGTTTTGGAGCAAAGTTTGGGTAAAAAAAAGGGTTATCCCAAAATAAGAAGAAGAACTAATACTAAAATGGGCTGGACCGTTAATAAATGGGCCAAACGAAGAAAAACCCATGTGTTACTAAACAGCTTACAACGGAAAACAACCTAAGACAAACCCGAACCCCAAGTCCACAACTAAGACTTTTTTTCCAACCGTATAAACGCACTGTTCACCCATAAATGTAATGGAATTCAAGCATCAAGATTCGATTTTTTCGATGACCATAGCAGCAATGTCATCAACACCACCATAGCACCAAATGTCATTGAATCCCACTTTCAGATTCAGCAGCAATGTCATCAACACCATAGCATTCTCCGCCATGGAAGCTCCCGTCAGGATCTTCAACCCCTTAGCTCTCAATCGCCAACTCTTCTTCTCTAAAACCGCCACCGGGCGATTAACCCCCAAAACCCTTCAGCTCCCTCGCCGGAACCACTTCGTTTCAACAACCCGATACCCTCTCGCTCGCCTGCAATTTTCCTCTTCGCCGAACCCAAACCCATTTCGTCTCTTCCTCTCTCTCTCCTCCCAACAACCCTTCACCTCTTCTGCTCCGACCAATCAAGTCAATCCACCTGTCTCCCACTCGAGCGCCAGCGGTTGTGTTTGGTACCGAGCTCCGGCAACCGCAGATGGCCGGAACGCGGCCGTGCTGGGTGACAAACGGGGCGTCGTGACGGTGGTGTTGTTGGGTTGGCTCGGGTCCAGGACGAAGCACCTCAAGAGATACGTGGAGTGGTACAATTCGAGGGGATTTGATGCAGTTACATTCGTTGTTCAGGTGAAGGAGGTGCTGTGGTTTGATTTGGGGAACAAGGTCGAGCAGCGGGTCGGGGCTCTGGCGGACGAGCTGGGTTCTTGGGTTTCGGAGAAGGAGAAAGATGGGAGTGATAGGTTTTTGATTTTTCACACTTTCAGCAATACTGGTTGGCTTGCGTAGGTTTATTCACTCTTTTATATGATTTGATGGCATCAAGTTTAGATTTTGTTAATCTCTTGTGAACTATAATTAGTGTTTTTCAGTATTGCTTTTGCAGCTATGGGGCGATTCTTGACAAATTGCAGCACAGACATGACCTGATGGAGAAGATTAGAGGGTGTGTTGTAGATTCGGGAGCTGGGGACCCTTTCAATCCGCAGGTAACTTGATTATGGTAGTGTCGAAATCCAAAGATTGTTCACTGAATTACCAAACACTTGTTGCTAATATGTGACTTCCTAATGTCGCAATTTATCTGTATTTGCTTACCATTTGGTAGTTAGTAGCTGATTTATGATAATGCGCTGATCCTAATATTTGTTCTCGGAATTGCTTACAAAGTTACAAGTTTCAAAATATGATGCATTAATCTGTAAAAAGTTATAAGTTTCAACTTGTTTTCTTTATTGCAAAAGTAGTTACAAATTTGCAATATGCTTGATGATTTTTGTCTTGGTAGAAGGAGGAAACAAAGATTTCCTGCAAATTGCTTATTTGATGCACTGCGTCCTTAGATGATGTGACAACCATGTTATTCCCATGATGTAGCATATTGTGAAGTAAATCTCTTAATAACTAATAAGAAGACAGTTAAACCTGCTTATGACCAGATGAAAAAGTGTTGACTCCAATGATATAAGCAAATAAGAGTGAGAAGTACCCCATCATAGGAATTGCCCATGTTGAGGGCTCTTAATAGGTTATCTTTAAGTTAACATGTATCATTGGTCTGGTTGAGGATTCTTATAGAGGGTGGATTAGAAATTATATGGCAATGACATTCCTTCCATTTTCAGTGAATGAGAATGTGAATCTCATTCCATTCGGAATGAGGGGTTCTAATCCATACATCAACAATGAGAGTCAAATTTCTATTCTTGATTCCTATTCCCTAACTAAAAATACTAATCCAAACGCTATCTTAGTTAATCATAATTCTTAGAATGTGTCAAACTTGTCCGGAATAGTGATTTTGGAGCATGAGCATTACTGTGTGCTTTACGAAATTTGAAACTGAATCATGTTTGGCTGTAAATCCAGTTCTTTTATCATGAATGTCAAAATTTTGCTGCCCATCTAAGTGATATTTGAGCTCTTTAACCACCTTTGAAGCTTCTATTTGCCAAGACATTAAACTTCCATCATAATGTACATCATATAAGATATTTCTAAGCAAATTGCTCATATTCAGACATATGGTTGTTATCACGACATGCATTCAACGGGAGGAAAGTAAATTGTTTAGAAAGAGGAAGTTGTTTTGTGGAGATTTTGAAGGAATCTTCTAGGATGCTCTAGATAGTGGAAAACTTAAAGTTGTTTTACTTGTTCTGAGGTGTGAAAGAGCAAACTTCTTAAGATTCTTAGCTCTAATTGACTTTATCGAAGATGATTTTTTATTCACTGCTCATGTAGGATCCCAGCTTTTCATTTTCATAAATTGTTATAGTGAATGATACTAAATGGTATATTTCCTTTATGGCAGATATGGGCAGCTGGATTTTCTGCTGCCTTGCTAAAAAAACGTAGCTCATCAGGAAACCCTGCATCTGAGGCCAGAGAACCAAATGGATCAGAAAGAGAAGCGAGCGAGAGAAAGATGCTAGATAAGGAACCTTTGGTGATTGAAACTGTTCTTTTATTTGTTTTGGAGAGGTTCTTCTCATATCTTCTAAAGTTGCCTGATGTGGACCGGTAAGTTTTATGTTTGTCTTCACTTTACTTCCCTTCCTTATCTGTTATCTGTTGCGACTAGATGAACTGTAATTTGCTCTTCTAGGGATTGGTCAGTACATGTAGTTTTACTGAGGTAGCAATTATTGCTTATCATGCAATGCAGGAGGTTAACAAAAGTTGTCTCCATCCTGTCAAAGAATCAGCCTGCTTGTCCACAGCTTTATCTATATAGTACTGCTGATAATGTCATTCCATTTCGGTCCGTAGAGTTACACATGGAAGAACAGAAAAGGTTGGGGAAAAAGGTGCGTTCCTTCAACTTTGGCTCTTCCCCTCATGTAGACCACTACAGGACTTTCTCCAATACATATTCATCACTCCTCCATAGCTTTTTGGAGGAGTGTTTTGCCAAAGTTAAAGAGACATAATAAATCCAGAACATTTGGATATTTAACTGTAAATATTACCGAGGCATAAATCGTTAATATGATCTTTCATGTCATGTTTACAAAATTGGTTTTCTTTCGATGTTTTGTTGAGAATTATACCTCTGAACTCTTAATATTGTGAAAAGAAGGTGCATCTAGTTCCTATTCTATTGATTTTCCATATACAGTAAGGACTTGAGGTGATTTAAAAAATCAGCACAGTTTTTGGTATGCTCCTTCATTTATGCTTGTACTAATGAATATGGAAAATTTGATGGTAAATTCACACATTTTCTATTATCATTTCTGTCAAGAAATCTTCATCCAAAGGCGTCCTTAATTGAAATCAAAGATCTTAACATTAGTCGCTTACATATCGTTATTTCATTCAGTGAACGACTTGAGTACTATAGCCAGAAAAGAAGAAGTCGCATTTGTTAGAAAACACGATGTCTGACATATCATATTCGTGGATGGCACATTGGTGGGTTAGAAGTGTGTGTTTTGGTTGTTGATTTGAACAGAAGTCATGTATTTGTTTGTTTGGCTAAATGAAATTCAGGTGTTAGGTGCAATCTTGATGGGACATTATTCAGAGATACGTGATTTGGAACATATACATGAGGTTGGTATACCACCTAACTTCTAGAATGCATATAATTAGTCGTATAGAACTCAATGAGATCTAGTGTTCGAGTTGTTTCAAAACCAACTATTTATGAAATATGCGAGCATGGTCGAGGTGCAGAATTTTATACCTTCTCAAATAATAAAAAAATTCCTACTAACAATCAAAGATTAATAAATGGTGTTTACACTTGATTTGACAATTTTTTCTAAGTCAAGTCAAGGTCCTATACGTCGTCGTCTAGTCTTCTTATCCAAATGTTAGGGTTTCTGATTAAGTCCAAATTAGGTCTTCTTTTCCCCAAAT
>JAYMTH010001903.1:0-13664 GCA_036897465.1 Pelargonium australe | reverse complement strand
ACATGAGGGACCGGTCATAGAATGGGTTCAGCGCCACCGACAGTGCAATGCGATGGAGATGGAGATGGAGATGGAAGAAGGTGTGAGGTGTGCAGTGAAGATCGAAGAGTGAGAGAGAGGAAATAGGCAGAGACAGTCGGTGGAGACAAGAGAGAGTCAATAATGTGGCATGTGGGTTGGGTTGGATTCGTTTTTATCTTTTTATTTTATTTAATTTGTTATTATATTATATCATATGATTCAAAATGAAATAATTAGTTAATTAAATTATTACAAATTGGTTGTTGGTGACACTGCTGAGTCCAACAGTGGAAAAGGACAGTCTGTCTAATTTTATTTGTTTTTATATTTAATTAAAGAAAATTGATACTATTTGCACCACAGCTACTTGTGCTTTGGTAGGAAGGCAAGTAGCAAGTACCTATCAATTCCCACCTTTTTACTAATTTACTTCCTCTTAAAGCTAGCAATTCAAGTTTAAGATGTCAAGTATGATACCAACGTGAAATAGAGGCCAAATCGTGATATTGAATTAGATTTTGAATTTTTCTATGTAAATTGTGCATATGTTTAATCTTATTTGACTTAAAAGTTAATCGAATATATTTTGTTGTAATCCGACACTGTAAAAGTGTGGATCGAGTTTCAAGTCAACCTTTTCATATTAGAACTTGAAAACGCGTAGCCCAAAAAAGACTCGCAAAGGTTGTGTTTTGTAAATTTCGATCAGATTTTAGGTATTAAGTATAAAAGAGATTATCTTTCTTTTTTCTTAACAAGCAAATCATTTTCTTCTCCTAGTAACATCCCACCAAATGTTTGTAAGACGAAATCCAAATTATCTTTGTTGCAACAAAACATTATCTTCTAATCCCAATTGTAATTCAAATATAGTATGCAAGAAAGAAGTTCCCAAAATGTAGTAAAAGTGAGTTGAACATTAATGTATAGTATTGAATTTGTTGCCAAAATATGTACAATATTTAATAATGTGTAATTTCCTATTTTAACTTAAACTTTTAAAATTATAGTGATTTAGAAATAATTAAACCATTTAAGACACTTTTAAAAATAAAATTAAAAAAACTATTAATGAAGACATTAGTGAATATAGAAACAAAATAAGGTGAAATTGCAACTTCAATAGCCAACCTTTACCTTCCACTTTTTCGCATCCTCTTTCAACCAAATCAAATGGCTGCCGACACTCAAAGAAATATGCATTATTGCTTTGTATCTTTCTCACCATATATATATCTTTTCTTTACTATTAATTTATTCTTGTTAATAATGTTTTATTTTTGTTTTATTTTAATCATTTAATGTGCTGTACCAAACAAAATACTCCAACATGGGCTCAAGCCCAACAAGGTGAGGTTGTGAGATTGTGAGGGGACACCACAATTTTACAAGAGAATGATTGTGTGTGTTGACATAAACACAATTAAACCGAATTTAAATCTACTTAAATTTGTGTCGAGTCACGAGTCACAGGATTCGAAAGAGCTAACAATAACAACAGAGTTACAATCACTCATACAAAGACGAGAACAACCCTCAAGTGGGTAAACAAAATGGGATAACAAACATGTGGAAGAAAAACAAAACTTGCCAAAAAAATCGGGCCCCGGTTTGCTTCCCTGCGTACGTTTGAAGAAAGATGAACTCCTCAAACCCGACCGCTCGCTCCCTGTACTCCAAAATAAAATATCTCTAAGAGAATAGATAATTCACTTTCACTTTATGTAGCTGAACATTAATGAGAAAACTCATGGGAACTTTATGTTTATGTGACATTATTGTGAATTTGTGAGTATCAAAATGTCCATCATCACATATTCATAGAAAGCTAGGTCTGAAATCTCATGGGCACTTTATGATATAATTTTGAGATGTGAAGCTTGATCTTATATATAACAGAATAAAAGAAAGAAGGTTATGGCTAAACATAAATTATAGTCTCTAGCAAAGAAGCTATCAATTGCAAGTAAAAATGGAAGCATAAATACTATAGGGGAAACTTCATCTAGCAACTCGACTTAGAGCTGCCAATTCAGGTATTGGTTTGGGTTGTTTCGTCTTTTATTGTTTATTATTTGGGTTGAGAAGTCTGAACCCAAACACAACTCAAATGCGATTTGGTTTCATTTGAGTTGCGGGTTTTGGATTGTGGGGAAGGTTCGGGTTTATGTGTAAGATGCGCAGGTTTGTCATGTTTACCCGACCTGACCCGCACTTTTAGTCGGGTAGATCCAGCATGAAAATTGGTTGGGCCCGTTCGGATGCCCACAGGATCGACTCCACCAAATCGACAACTCTACCTGGATGTCTTTTTGGTCAACTGACTCTCTTATGTTTCAAAATATCAAACTGTCAATGGTTTAATAGAATATTCTCCCCATTTGCTCATCTGAGTAGCAAATGACTGTTTTTCTATAATACCCAAAATGCCATTTTCTCCAATTAATATTCAAAATACATGCATGACTTGTTTTTATTTTCTCTCAATTTTTTTTTTCATTTGTTCTTGAAGCTTTCTATTCTGGCACAAAATTCTTATTTAAGCTAGCAAATACATGAAACCTCAGTGCAAATTCTTATGAACTAATTTTGGAACACTATCTTCTAAAGAAAATGCCAAAACATTCTGATACTTATAGAAAGACAAGTCAGTCATTAACATACAAGTTTCAGCAACATATATAATTATAATGACATACCTCCTCAATGTCTAGCTTCGTCTAGTTCAAAAACAGGAGGAGTATCCGGCTGCCTTTCTGGCATAGCCTCAACGAATGCTGGGAGCTGAGAATACATCTCATTCAACCTGGACAAAGTCGGGAACGGAGTCTGTGCAAGCAATTACAGGGGGGGGAAATAGTCAGCAGATCCAAATAAAGAAATTTTGAACCATAATACACAAATTGCCTGAGAATGTTAATGAATCATGACTATATAGCACCTACCATGTCAACACCGAACCTTTTAGTTGCACCATGGATTTGGGGTGCAAGAAAACAATCTGCCTGCATAACGCAAGTAAGAGCTTAATATTATATTTCTGGAAGTAGTCTTCAAAAAAGAAGAGGGGAAAAAACCAAGTTAAGCCGAATGCTTGCATGACGTCATTTTCTCATGTCAAAACAACCTTATAGAGCTGAGTTGGTACCATACTATACATGAACTGCAAACCGAAGGCTAACAATATTTGGTACATACTTTATAAGAATAAAGATATAAATGGTCCTCCAACTACACAAGCATATCATACCTAACCCTTCAACTATTTTTTAAATCATCATTGATCCTAATACTACCAAATCTCATCACTCATGCCCCCAAACATTTTATTTAATTTCGGTTTGGTTTCATATTTTGCACATGCATTAATCTCTGGTAATTGAATGCATTTACAAAATATGAGATTATATGAAAGCTGAAAGTAAATTTTATCAAAAGACAAATTTTAGAACACAATAACGTTTAAGAATCAATGGAGTTTTAAGAAATAGTTGGGAGATCAAATATGATACATACGCATAGCATGAGGATCATTTGAAACTTAACCCTATTCTATTTTATGCATTTTTCTGCCAAAAAGGATCGTGATTTGTTCCCCAAACCAGATTTATACTAACAAAGTGCATCTGGATTATTGACTAGGTTAACTTTACTGAATAGAGGAGCCTCAAGGAAGGTTTGGTGACACACTATTGACAATGTTCTTTGGTTACAAAATCAGGAAGGATAAGCAGAGCAAACAAACCATGTAAGGTTCGTCTCCTGTTGCATAATCCCCAGCATAGTCTTTTAACAGCTTCTCAAGTGCTGAAACACAAATCAGTAGTTAAAGTAAGATAAAAATAGAACTCCTCTGTGAAATTATGATCAGGAGCAAATACAATCATACCTGAGGAACATGTAACTATGGATAAGGAAAAGAAAACTCACATGCATGGTTATGTGTTTAACTGTTAGTTAATTTAATGGCTCATTACAAATTTGCAGTTCAAATGGACGTGGGTAAATTCTATATTGGATTAGCTTCCGAGTTCCATCTAATTTATAAATGATATCATTTTACGCAATCTCAATTTATTGCCTTTTTTTCTTTCTTTTTCTGTGTATGCATTTGGAGATGTGAATTGTTCAGGGTGACTGAGATAAAGCTTACCTTCAAAACCCTTTCTAATGTGATATCTGATAGAAGTAAGCAGCTCGTCAGAAGTGAATTTTTCTTCAACACACTTCTGTTAAAAGGATACGCAGCAAAACAAATAAACTTGTTATGATCTGAAAAGGCCATCAGTTCATTTTTAGCAATGAAAGACAAATATACAAAGCACCAACATCAACATATACTTACGAGTACACCTATATTCTGAAGTGGCTGTATGCTTGAAGAAACAATATTTGCAGCCTAAAATTAGGTAGTTGAAGACAACTAAGAAATGTTAGATTAGACCAAAAGATACATTTGAAGACACAGCATATAGATGCACGTAATTGTGTGTGGGAGCAGAGCATAACAGCAGGGAGAGATCAGAGATGAATTATAAGACGACCAAGCCCTTTCCAAAAAGAGGTTGAGATCAACTGCATGAATCTTTTAGGAGAAAAAAAAGGTCCTTTGAAACTTCTACCCATATTCTCCTCATCCGTTCCATCCCATCTAATTCTGTCTCTTATGTTAAGTCGTGCATTTTCATATATTTTCTTATTACTTCTTTTCATGTTAACTTAGGTCTACTCACACCCCTTTTAGTTCAAGTCTTTCAAACGCAAGATTATCATGAGTTTGAGGGTGAAAGCAACCACTTCATGCAAAACCCTTTCACTTCCAAACTGCACATCACTGTTTTACCTTTATTGAAATCCTATAATCCTTAGCCTTTTAAACCTAAGGTAGGGTTTGAATAAAAAAAAAAAGGAAATGGGAATGGGAATCAAGAGTAGGAATGGAATGGAAATGGGATTCTCATTCCAAAGTCATTATTATTAATTAAAAATCCTAATACGACCATGAAAATGATGATCTCATTCTCATTCCCATTCTCGATTCCCAATCCCGAATAAAAATACTAATCCAAATGCTACCTAAAAACTTTCAACCTTAAAATCCTGTTTTTGAAGCTGTTGTGGATCAATGACAGTCTGGTGGAAAGCAGAACTTGGGTAGTTGGCTACTTTATGATCCAATGTAGAGCCAAATAGAATTGTACCTGGTAATTAAGGGCTCTTTTATGAAGGTCAGAAGGCAATAGTGGATGCTGGGGATACTTCTCTTCCAAATACTGCACATTATAAATCACGCAAAACCATTTAAAAATTATACTTTTATTGAAAAATGAACAAAATAGCCCAAAAAATTTGACAAATGCCATGTGAAATATGAATACAGGCCAGAGAGGAAGAAATAGGAAATGAATCACCATTATGATGGCAAAAGAGTCTGCAACTGTGTAATCCCCATCTACCAGCACAGGCACGAAACCAATGGGATTGAGCTTTCTGAATTCTGCTCTTTAGGAAACGAATTAAAAAATACATTACATAAAAGAGCAATTAAAAGAACTCCCAGTGAGATAAGTGAATGAATAATTTTAACAGACTCCCCCTCCTAATGATTGATTACCAAACCAAAACCAAAAGAATATAATCCAATGAGCATTAGTAAAGCAGTACATTAATTTAATTGGATAAGCAAATGCTTGTAGAAGATGAAACAAGGAGTGGAGCAGCTATATGAAAAGGAAACAATTTTACAGCCGCTATCAAGCAATGATTCTAATACTGAATATAAATAGAAGTTGGAGCTATACTAACTAATGCTGTCAATTTGGACCCGAACTCGCAGGCCCCAAAAACCCGACCTGCATTTGTTGAGGGTTTAGACTTTGGGTCACATAAAATAGACCTTACCAAATTTTGGGTCGAGTTTGCCTTGAGGATATTGCGGATCGGGTCAGGCAAACCTACATAGCCTACGTGCAAGAACCTGAAACCCAACCCGCAGCCTGAAACCCTTACATCTTGTGGAGCGGGTTTCAGGTCCTGAATTGCTAGCTATTCCCCTACTTACTAAATTTGTTTGTCCCCAAATAACTGCCACATTCTCTTTTGGTGAGTGAATTATACCCAAATTATTAATCAAATCTTAAGATAAGTTAGAATATTAGAACCATTTGAATTTGTTAGTTGTTACAACAAAAGCACATGCATACACGGAGAAAATAAACACTATTAACATTATACACAATTTTTACCCAAATAGTCAAACAAGAGCTTTATATAAGAATGAAAAAAAGGAAGTGATATAGTGAACATCTCACTCACCAGGAGTGTGTTGCTCTCCCTCCAACAATTTAACTGCTTTGTATTCATATTCCAAACCTATATACATAAAATACTTTACTGATAATCTGAAATTAAGCATGCAAGGCTGATTTCAAACAGGTAAATTGCAAAGAAATCGAACCTTTCAAATTGAGAGCAATTCGAACTCGGCAGGAACAAGAGCTCCTCCAGAAGGAATACAGTTTCAGCTTCTTATTAGCTCCTCCATCAGCTTCACCAACACTACTTGCCTATAAGTATTTGAAATCACAGATCATCCACTCGCAAAATCAGCAAAAACAAGTGAAAGAAACAACCAAATTCATCAAAATTAATGAAGCGGAATGTACCATAGCTGCGAGCTCCGATGGATCGATGAGAGGCCAAAGAGAGACAAAATCCAAATAAATACATCAGATCACTCTTCTGTTCCCGAGTGAGTGAGTGGTTGATGATCTTGCAGTGCCGTGCCGTCAGCGACCGGCTTCTGATGATTGGCTGATGAGACATGAAAATGGTACGTTGGTACTTGAAATTTTGGAAATGTAATTCAGTCCTGGGCTGGGCTCTCTCTGATTAGAGCTCACAATTTGAGGATTTCTTTATTTTAACTGAAAAAATGAATCGAAATTATTTTATGCGGTTCAAACTTCAAAGTCATAAAATTGGGTATCATTGTATATTATTGGATTTTAATAAAAAGAAAAAGTCAAACACCACCAAGCGCGGGTCAACTGATAAAGTGTTGCTCCAATTTAACCTGAGATTTCAAGTTCGAGCCTCAGAAAATGCAGTTGTGTTAAAATTTGGTAGGGATAACTTTGTCGCCCTTGTGGTCCTACCTTGCTCGAATGAGTATTAGTCTAGCTATGGTAAAACGATAAAAAAGAAAAGTCAATAATTAAATTTTAAATGAAATCGTATGTCTCAAGAGCATTCTTTACATATACATGTTTGCAAATTAAATATTGTTTAGTTAGTTATTAGTTTTGGACCGGTAACTATATGAAAGTCCCTTGATGAGTTGTATACTAGTCATTTTTGTACCAAACAAATTCATGGATAATTGTCTGTATTTGTAATTTATATGTGGTCTGCAAGAAAAAGTTCTGAAAGATGGTAAAACTAAAATGCACAAAAATATGTGAATATATAATTGAAATACAATGTTTATTATTGTCTGTGAAAAGCTTTTTTGGCAAAAATTGAAGAAACTCAACAATCAATTAAGATGAAATCTAAGTTGAGGTCCAAACGTGACGAGAATCATCTGGCAAATTTGTAGGTCTTATCGTGCAAAATGTGTTATATCATGTCATATTAATGTATTATCGTGACGCACAGTGTCGATTTACCCACTTAGTAAAACGCGTTATATTCATGTTGGCCCATGTATTACACACCACACACGAATTGCCAACTCAAGTAAAAGTTAGTTTCACAACCAAAATATACATTCTTTCCGCGTCATTCTGTCTGTAAATCAAACAAAAATAATAGCTATAATACGTCTCATCACATACATTACTTGTGACCAAAACTTTCTTTAAGAAAAATCCAATGTTTCCTTCGCTTAGATGTTCTACACATATTTGCATATTGCATATCTCATCTTGAAATCAGCAAATATTTGAACATTCTTGCCTTTCACGTACAAGAGGAGTATAGTTTAATCGAAGATGCATGTACAATCTCCCCTTCGTCTTTACATCTCAAATTTTATATCATACACACACACAAAAACTTGAAATTCATCTTCATTATAATGTTGCTGAACTTTTTATTCATTTGCGAGATAAAACATAGAGATGATTTTAGTTAAACTACACAACATTACAACATGTTTGTGATCATTATTATGAGTAAATATACACAAGAGAACACTTCGATCCTTACAAGTCTTGCATACAAAGATCTACAGAGAGGTGGATCTGAAAGCTCATGACAACTTTATGCTACAATTTCGGAATGTGAAGCTTCATCTGAATATAACAAAACAAAAGAACGTAGGTTATGGCTAAACGATAGTTGTGGTCTCTAGCCAAGAAGCTAGCAATTGCAAGAAGAAATGGAAACACGCACACATAGAGATGGTAATTTGGGTCATTACCCGTGACACAAACACAGGTTTAACTAGATTTGGGTTCAACTTAATCGGGTTCATGTCGACTAATTGAATCCCTCTAATAATAGGGTCATATTCGGGTTGAACCCATTTACCACCTAACTCGTTTAGTTAAACAGACAGCGTAACCCGCTTATTGACCCGTCAGTTTAAAAATAAATATATAATTCTATAAACACAATCTTGTTTAAAATGACCTATATAAATTAAGTGGGTCAAATATATCGGGTTGTGTCGTTGTGGTAGGGCAATCTCAACCGTTTTTTTTTTTTAAAGAGGGGGATCAGGGCGGGAAATTTTGAACCAAACTTTTAAAATGTGTCGTCCATGCTATGGCATGTCAACTCACTCATAAATAGGTCAAGTAATTCAACCCGTTTAATAACTGGATCGGGTTCAGGCTGACCATTTAAAAAAACACGAAACTTTCAACATGGCAGAAACACAAATTGTCACCCCTACACACACCACTGTGTGTGCGTGTTAATACAGAATCTAGGTCGAGTTTTCAAGCCAAACCTATGAAAATACATTACATCATTAAATTTCATATACCCACGCATATTATAGGAAATGAACTAATAAAGACTTCCTCCGTCCCAAAATGGTGAGTTAGATTTTTCCCATTATAAATACCCTCCATGTGCTATTGTTGTGTAAGAACCTCAAAAAGTTCTATTTAACTTACATTTTTGCTTATTCATACATAACTAACTAACAAAAAAAATAAAAAGTTGACACTCATTTTGCGACAATTTTAGAGAAAATGGAAACTCATTAAAATCAGTAAATCACTATTAGTAATATTATTATTGACATACCTCCTCAATGTATAGCGCCATCTAGTGCACAAAGGAAGGATTATCTGGCTGCCTTTCTGGCATAGCATCAATGAATGCTGGAAGTTGAGAGTATGTCTCATTCAACTTGGACAAAGTCGGGAACGGAGTCTGCACAAGCAATTACAATTTACAGAAGAATAACTACTCGGCAGATCCAAATAGAGAATTTAGAACTTAAAATTAAAAGAGCCAAGAGTAGAAATTATGTGAAGACATACAATCGACACACTGTTAGAGTGTTAGTATTTACTTATAAGAAGATGAAAAACTTTTAAGTGAGATTTAGACAAAAGGATTATTCTTTATGTTTCAGTTAGTTTGGTTTGTTTTGTTCTCTTACAGTGTATCGATGTTAGTCCCCTTGAAATAAGAATTCTTATTTCCGCTCAAAAAAAAAAAATTACCTAACCCTCAATTTTCTTATTTTCTCCTCTTTATATATGTCTGTTTCATTTAGTACGTAGATAGTGTGGGATTTTGTTAAGCACTACTGATGCCAATAGTATAAACCTGATGCTCAAATTGCCTGTGCATGTAAATGATTCATATGACTATACAACACCTACCATGTCAAGACTGAACCTTTTAATCGCTGCATGGATTTGTGGTGCTATAAAACAATCTGCCTGCACAATGCGAATAAGAACTTACATTATATTTCAGAAAGTAGTCTTCAATAAAGACGAGGAAAAAAAAGAAACCAAGTTAATTAAGGTGAATGCTTGAATGACATCATTTTCTCATATAAGAAACTAGTCTATAGGGATGAGTCGGTAACCATCCTGTACAAGAATTGCAAACCAACAGCATAGAATATTTGAAACATATTTATATGATGTATTTTTTGGCCATAAAGGATAACGATTTGTTCCCCAAACAAGATTTATACTGACACAGAGAGCTAGAAAGGTAAAACTAGTCGGTTCTTGAGTTGGTTTTGGAACAGAGAGTAGAGCAAGTGAGCAACATCTGAGTAATTGAAGGGTGTGGTGGCATATTTAATGACAATGTACTTTTCTTACAAAATCAGCAAGGAAAAGCATAGTAAACAAACCATGCAAGGTTCGTCTCCTATTGCATAATCTCCAGCATGGTCTTTTAACAGCTTCTCGAGTGCTGAAACACAAATCAGTTTTAAAAGTTAGAATTAAAAAGATCTCGTCAGTGAAATTTTGTTCAGGAGCAATAGATAATCGTATCTTAGAACCAAGTATCTGTGAATATGGCAAAGAAACCCAAAATGCAAGGATATGTGTTTAATTGTTTATTATTTCATGGCTCGTCGCAAATTCGCAACTCAAATGGACATGGGTAAATTCTATATTGGATTAGCTTGAAATCTAATTTATAAATGATATCATTTTACGCATTCTCAATTTATTGCTTTTTTTTTTTTTTATCTTTCCTTTCCTAGGGATTTGGAGATGTGAAATGTTTGGGGAGACTGAGATAAAGCTTACCTTCAAAGCCCTTTCCAATGTGATATCTAACCCAATTAAGAGGCTCGTCAGCGCCGACTTTTTCCTTAATATACTTCTGTTAAAAGGACACGCAGCAAAACTAACATGTTATGATCTGACAATGCCATCAGCTCCATTTTAGCCATGAAGGCAATATATAAAGGCGCCAACATCAATCATATACTTACGAGTACACCTATATTCTGAAGTGGCTGTATGCTTGAAGAAACAATATTTGCAGCCTAAAATTAGGTAGTTGAAGACAGTTAAGAATGGTTAGATTATATCCAAAACATGCATTCGAAGACGCAATAAATAGATGTAACTGTGCATGAGAGCGGAGCATAGAAGCAGAGAGAGATTAACTATACTATACAACGACCAAACCATTTCCCAAAAGAAGTTGAGATCATCTACAGGAATATTTCAGTAAAACTCATTTAAAACTTCTACTTGAATTCTCCTCCTCTGCTCCATCCAATCTAATGCTATCTCTTCTGTTATGTCGTTGATTTTCATACCTTAATATCTTATCACTTCTTTCGTGTTAACCTACCATTAACCTTTTACTTTAAGGCTGTCAAGCACAAGAGTATCAGTTTGAGGATGAAAGATCCCACTTCATGCAAAATCCTTTCACTTCCAAACTGCACATCAATATTTTACCCCTAAAAACTTTCAAACTCAATCCTGTTTTTGAAGCCGGTGTGGATCAACCAGTTATTTGGAATAGGGACTTGGGTACTGGCAATATTTGGATCAGAAGTAAAACAAATGGAATTTCACCTGGTAATTTAGGGCTCTTTTATGAAGGTCAGAAGGCAATAATGGATGCTGGGGATATTTCTCTTCCAGATACTGCACATTTTAAATCACACAAAACCATTTAAAAAAATTGAAATCCAATATGAAATACAAATACAGGCCAGAAAAGAAGTATCAGCAAATGAATCACCATTATAATGGCAAAAGAGTCTGCAAGTGTGACATCCCCATCTACCAGCACAGGTACATAACCAATGGGATTGAGCTTTCTGAATTCTGCCCATCAGGAAACAAATTAGAAAATACATTGCAGAAAAGAGCAAATAAAAGAACTCCTTAAAAAAAAAAAAAAAAAAAAAAAAAAAAAAACCCCCTCAAAGAACATACAAAACAAGAGCAAAACCAAAAGAATCCAATACAATGAGAAACTGAAAGGCAACACATTAACTCCATCAGATAGACCAATGCTGGTAGATAATAAAACAAGGAGTCAGCAGCTATAGCATCAGTTACATGAAAAGGAAACCAGTTTTCAGCCACCTCTAATGGTTAGTTAGTTAGTTAGTTAAAAAAAGAATCACCACTAAGTTAGTTAGAAGCCTTTAGGTTTGTCACAACACACATGGGTTATAAAAGAGAAAGTCCAACTCTAACTAACTTATCCTAATTTTCTTTTTTTAAAGTATACATTACCAAGGGAGTAATACAAACTATTAATACCTTCTACTTACTAAAAGAGTTTGTCCTAAAATAACAATCTCTCTCTTTTGGCGAGTATACACAAATGATCGATCATATCTTAAGATAAATTATAGTAGAACCAATAACATGCTATACATGAGAAAGCCATACTCAACTTTTACCCAAATAATTAAACAAGAGCACTAGACAAGAAAAAGAAAAAAGAAAGTGAACATCTTACTCACCTGGACTGTGTTGCTCTCCCTCTAACAAGTTAACTGCTTTGTATTCATACTCCAAACCTATACATATAAAACAACTTTCTGATTATCTGAAATTATGCATGCATGGATGATTTAAAATAGGTAAAATGCAAAGAAATTGAACCTTTCAAGTTGAGAGCAATCCGTACACGACAGGAACAAGAGCTCCTAAAGTAGGAATACAGTTTCAGCTTATTATCAGCTTCACCGCCACTTGCCTGTTAGAATTAGAAATCACAAATCAGCCAGTCAGAAAATTAACAAACAGCAAAAACAAGTAATGAATCATGAATCAAACTAGTTAATCAATTAATTAGGTTAGAGAAACAATCAAATTCCGCAAAATCAAATTTAGCTTCAGTTTCTTATTAGCTCCTCCATCAGCTTCACCAACCCTACTTGCCTATCAGTATAATTCATATAACAAAAACAAGCAATGAATCATGAATCGAACTAGTTAATCAACTAATTAGGACAAAGAAACAATCAAATTAGCTCCTCCACCAGCTTCACCAACACTACTTGCCTATTAGTATTCAAAATCAGTCACTTACAAAATCAACAAACAGTATAATTTTATAGCAAAAACAAGCTATGAATCCTGATAGAGAAAACTAGTTAATCAATTAATTATCTTAAAGAAACAATCAATTTGGCTTCAGCTTCTTATTAGCTCCTCCATTAGCTTCACCAACTCTACTTGCCTATCAGTATTAGAAATGAGCGAGTCACAAAATCAACAAACAGTAAAATTCATACAGCAAAAACAAGTGATGAATCATGAATCAAACTAGAGATTCAACTAATTAGGGGAAAGAAGCAATCAAAATCAGCAAAATCAATTTAGCTTCAGCTTATTATAAGCTCCTCCATCAGCTTCACCAACACTACTTGAATATCAGTATTCGAAATCAGTCAATCACACAATCAAGAAACAGTCAAATTCTACAGAAAAGAAAAAAAAAACAAGTGATGAATCATGAATCGATCAATTAATTAGGTTAAATAAACAATCAAATTCAGGAAGTCAATCAGCGGTAGCAGGAACGCACCATAGCTACGAGCTCCGATGGATCGATCAGAGACCAAAGAGAGAGAGAGACAAAATACAAAATCTAGAATATCTGTGGTTTATTGTATATGAAACTGAAGCGAGGATAGAGACAAAAACAGTAAATCAAATCTAATATAT
>JAYMTH010001902.1:0-13669 GCA_036897465.1 Pelargonium australe | reverse complement strand
CTGTCATTAGTCAATGGTTCATAGCAGCTTAGTGTAATTAACCCTATATTTAAAATGGTAAGAGTCTGTTTGTTTTGGTGTGTTTAATTTTTAGTTAGAGGGCAAAATAGTCTTTTTAACACCTCTAACAGAGTTTTGGATGGAGTAGTGGACGGAAAGGTTTGTGACATACTTTAGGGTAGCCAAAAGTAACAAACCATACTTTATGGTAGATATCTGCAAAAGAAGTATACTTTAGGGTAGTTACGTGAAATTTTCCTTTTAGCTTATGAGTAGTGTAACCAAACAAGCCCTTAAAAATAGTATTCACTGGGCCCACAATAACTTCCTGGACGGCCCAGATACTGTTGATCCTGGAAAGTAAGTCCAGTCACGCACGCCAAATTTCCATCACGACATTTCGAATTCCAATCAGAAACAGAAATCTCCAACTACATTTCAATTTCAAAAAGCAGCGTTTTCAATTTCGAAGAAATGGGTTCATGGAATTCGATTCCGCTGGAAATACTGTACGAGATTTTTGGATGGATCGCTTTCTTTTCATGGTCAATCAGTTTCTACCCACAAGTCATCTTAAATTTCCGCAGGAAACGGTACTTTCTTTTCCACTATCTTTCCTGGAATTTCGTTTTCATCTATGTGATTACTGTAAATTTTGTTCAGAGTTGTGGGGTTGAACTTCGATTTCGTGGTGCTGAATTTGACGAAACACTCCTCCTATCTCATATACAACGCCACTCTCTACTTCAGCTCCGCTGTCCAGGAACAGTACCGCCGAAAATATGGTTATGGAGAGGTTTGTTCCTTCTTTTTACCCTCATTTCCATGCACTCTGTTCTGTTTGTTGCATTAGATGCTGCAATTTGGGTCTTCTCTTTACTGTATGTGGTTTGTTTTGAATCTCATAGAAACTCATGTCATGATGGTGTTCTGAATTGAAATTTTGTTATTGATCAGTTGACAAAAGCTATTTCATTAATTTGTTATTTGGGCTAATCATGATTGCTGATTAGCTCAATTTTTTATTTTGTTATATTGGTTCGTGGATTATATAAGTATCTGTAGCGCAATGTGTTGACTCAGTACTTGGAGATGATCAGTTAACAAAAACTATTTAAACAAAGTTCTTTATGCTATGGGCTGTCCCTCAACACAGTCTACTATAACTTGGAGATACTTTTGTTGGAAACCAAATCCCCCTTTGGAATCAGACCCCATATAAATGAGCAATTCGAGCAAAACCAATCAACATGCCTCCCAAACATGAAAGTTTAAGCCGAGGTGAGGTTCTACCAAAATATATGGCCCTAATGTATTGCTGAATTATGAAAGAATGGTGTAACCAAACCCGAACTTTTGGACTAAGCCCTTTGAAGTCTAGAGTTGCATTTCTTTGTACTACAGTTGTTATTCTTGGACTGTGAAGCATCTAATTTGATGTTGACGATTGCAGCATTCTCGCAAGTGATATGTTTATTATTTATTTTTTTGTGTGCTTATTGCAGATGATACCTGTTGCTGCAAATGATGTTGCCTTTTCGATACATGCTGTTTTGCTGACAGCAATTACCTTGTTCCAGATTGCAATCTATGACGTGAGTTGTATTGATTTTGTTTTCTATTCATTCTTAAATTTTCATATCATACGTGAATGTTACCCATGTACTCAACTTTGTTATAAATGGGAGTTTTGAAGCTGACTTATTAATTACTTTTCTTACAGCGTGGAGTTCAGAAGGTCTCTAAGATTTCTATAGCAATTGTCTCTGCTGTGTGGCTAGGTGCCGCTGTATGTTTTTTCTTGGCGTTGCCAACCCATTCATGGCTATGGCTCATCTCCATCTTCAAGTATGTTTTCCTTTTGGTATCTCTGATAATCCTTTTACATTGACCTTAATAATAGCTAAGATGAGATTCTTGATACACAAGGGATCGGATATGGATGGAAAAATAATAAGCATCAGTAATGATTTTCACTCAAATATTTATTTCACTCTCTAGATAATAGTTCAAATGAATGATCGTGAGATTGATAGCTAATCCTTTGCTTTTCTTGTATCATTCTGAGTAAGGAGGATTGACAATAATATTTCTATGATTTGATGAGATTTGTCATCTGTGTAGTAGAAGTAGGAATCATATCTTTCAGTAGTTGGTTGGTAGAGTTTAATCTTGTTTTATTTTGCAATGTATCTGAGAAGTTGGAACCTTGGTTCTATCTCGGGTCTGGATGATTTTTCCTTTAATCTTATAGATTACACTACAAAAGTTCACGCATCAGAGAATGCTTCACAATTAAACCCCACCACATAAAAAGTGAGCTGTAAGTAAGTATATGTATGCACATATATGAGGAGGATGAACTTAGATACTCTTGGAAAGTTATTTTTTTCCTTGATACGTAGTAATCTTACAGTGACGGAATCACACAAATATTATTCTCTGTTGGAATTTATTCAACTTTACACTTGGGGAGGGGCTCGTGTATGGCCCTAGCAACATTCTCACAGTCTACTCTTTAACCTTGATATGCCACTGATAGAGCATGTCTTTTCCTGGGTACAGTACATCTTTTTCAGTGGAAAATATATGTGCAATTTTGGTACATAATATCAAGCTTGGTATCTCTTTGCATACTTAGGGAATTGAAATCTCTTCATTGATTAATTTCTTGTTCTGTTCATCACAAAAGCATCGTGTGACTATGATTGAAATTATATAAAACCATAACTGAATTATTGTAAGTATCCATTTCTAACTTTTGTGACTTGAATCATTTTTGGCAGCTCAATTCAAGTGTTTATGACAGTCATCAAATATATACCACAGGTCAGAATTAATGTCAATCACATTATTTTCAGCTATGTGAGGAAACTATGTTGTCTTCATTCACCTAACCAGGCTGATAGATGTCTCTTAGTTTCCATATATTTGAGGAGCCTATACGGCACATGCTTACGGCTTACCACCTGCTAACAGGTTTCTTCTGGCTTAAACCATGGGCATGTCCCTCTGTAAATACAATAATAATCTTTAAACTATATAAGTATGCAGGTTTCAACGATGCTGAAATGCTATTGAGTATGACCTTAGATTATCATACGAATTAGGATGTTTGGACAGCCATTGAAATATGAATCCTTCCATTCTAATTGGCTGTAAAGTATATAAAAAAATCAATTAATTTTACATGCCAACTGTAAACGTTGATTTAGTATTCGAAACAACGTAATTTTCTCAGTCTTCCATTAAGCTTTAATGGAGTCCATTGTTTTCTTCTCTTCTTGGTAGCACTAGGTTCCCATTATGACCTTGGTTTTTATGATAAATTATTGGACTTTGAAATGAGCACTCTTGGTTCCCATTCCCATTCTCATTCTAAATTTTTTAATCCAAACTCTACTCGATTGTTTTTCATTTCTTTTGGAAGAATGCTACACGCCTTTACTAATAGTAATTTCAATCATGGTCTGTTTGGATTCTTGGGTTTGATTTGAATATGTTTGGATGCACAAATAATTTGGATTTGGCCCAAATCCAATAGTTCAAAACATGCCCACAACATGGGATTTCAAAAGGAATTCTTACCTTGTCATTTGAAATTCTATGGTCTTCCAAACATTGTATTTGAAATACAGCATTTCAAATTAAATCCAAGTGAATTTTCTGAAGTTTACTTATCTTTGTGATTGTTGGCATGGTTTCAAATTATTTCAAAGCTGTTTGCTTTGGCTCCATTAAGAGCAGGTGAACCTAGAGTTCCTTTTAATACTTAAAGTTTTCATGCTCCAACACACTGTATCTGCTGGATTGGCCATAAATATTTACTAACGAAAAATTTATGGTATATAGGCAATTATGAACTTTGGGCGTAAGAGCACAGATGGCTTCAGCATTGGCAATATCTTACTAGATTTTGGTGGAGGGTTGGCAAATTATGGACAGATGACCATGCAGTCTATAGATCAAAGTATCTGCTTGTTTCTTTTCAACAAATAGTTATTGCCAATTAATATATACTATCCCTCATGCATGACATTAATTGTAAATTTGTTCTGTGCTCCAGATTCTTGGGTCAACTTCTATGGGAATATAGGGAAGACATTGCTATCTTTGGTATGAAACGTCTGCCTTTCTAGTTATAATTATCATTCCTTTCTCTTATAGCTGCATATTTTCTCTTCGCAGTATTGTCATTGCAGATAATATAATAACTATTCTTCTCATGAAATTTTCTTTTAAAATAGTCGTAGAATTATCAAAAGTTTTGATGCAATGAACACTACTGTATTTGCAGATATCTATGTTCTTTGACATTCTATTCATGTGCCAACATTATGTGTTATATCCTGCCAAGAAAGTGGCGTCCTCATCTAAGGTTAATAAGGAAGGCACAGAGCCATTTATTCAGTCTTCTTCTATTCAGACAAACTCAGAAGACGTGTAAAGGTATTTTTTTTACCGACAAATTGTGTAGTATAGTAGAAATAGTGATCAGCTGTACTTAGAGCTTCCTGTTTCTAATTGATAGGGTGTTGTTTCCAATCTGTATATAGGTACACAAGAAGAATAAAATGCTATTTTTTTTCTCTCAAATATGAATGCTCTATTACTGCAAGAAATATATGATAATGATTTACTATTCTGGCAATTTGTGCTGAGAGATTTGTTTAGGATAATGATGGTATATTGGTATTCATGTGGAAAATGATAAAAATGCTCTCGTTTAGGTAGCTAATAGTGATCTTGCTGTTACACTCTGGAATCATTATAAATCTTTTCTCTTCTGTATTTTATTCAAGAAACAGTCCGATTTCGAATTTGGCTTGAGCACTGAGCTTTCATTTTATTCATTGATGATCATGACAGCAGAGCACAATTAAGAAGATAGGTTTCAAGCTTAAATGATTATTGAAGAAAGTAACATATGAATGTGAAATACAATGGTTGACTACATTTCATAATAGATCTGAAAATATTATTGTTTAGGGCAAGGTGTGCTGTCAAAACACATTGGCTTGTTCTACAATCAACAACTCATTGTGTTTTGTATACTGCAAGTTTACAACCATTCCACTGTACACATTGGCTTGCTTTATCAAGTTTCTTCTTCCCCAAACCAAATGCTCTTTATCTGAACCTTTTCTCCCTCTCCTCAACCCACTGCAACAACTCATTTGCCAGACCAGACATGAAGAGGGAGGGTCGCCAGCACGGTCTCTTTAGGACCTACCGGATCCTTCCCGACCCGCTCAACCCCAGACCCGAGGCCAGATTCGTCTGCAAGCTAGACTCTCCCTCCACCGCCACCTTCTCTGCCAAGGTGCCCACCAAGTTCACCGGCAAGTGCCACTGTGTTCGCTGTCCGGCTTCCAAGACCAGAGGCACCCAGAAGCTCAGGCCCTGCGACATCCTTTTCAACCATCACCTCGTAACATGGCGGGTCATGGATTCTCGACCTGGTTTGAACTTCTCCGGGTTTTCAGCTTCTGAGGCAGAGATTCATCCGGCATCTAGCAATGATGATCAGGTGGATGGGTCAACGGAGTTATTCAGTGAAAGCAGATGTGATGAGGATCACCATTGTGAAATTAGCTGCATAGAAGAGAGTGATGATGAAGAAAAATTGAGTGAATTTGGGGATGAGAGTAGTTATTGTAATGTTGGGTTTGTGTTGAATCAGGTTGAAGAAGGAGATACTGAGCATGATGATGAAGGTTGGTGCTTTGTAGCTGAATTGGAGTGATTGATTATTCATCATTACCTTTGGATTTGATTACAATGTATTGCTTCTTATGTTGTTGTCTTGTCTATGATCCAATTTGCATTTCTTCCTTAAAATTCATTCAAAAGTGAACAATAATACTAATTTATCTACAACTCAACTCTATTGAGCTGTCAAATTACAGTCAACTGTGACCAGATCTAAAAACTGGAGATCAGTAATCAATAAGCTATTCCTAATATCAATCATGGTGAATGTTTGGAGATGTATTCTCATGAGTAGGCATTCTGAAACCATTCTTTGCCAACACTTTCTTCGAACAGCTGTTCTCAACAGTGACTGTAGGCTTTTGAGGTAAGGTGGTTCGGCCCTGTAACTTGCAGGGAGCGAGCTTTTTCCCGAGCTTGTGCGACTGAGGAAGAAGTACCTTCTTTGCCTCATTCTTTGTTGTTGATCTATCCTTGTAAAAATCAGGTAATGGTCTTGCTTTGAAGCTAAGGTTTTGGCGCAATCTTTTGAGTTCAGTTTCTGCCTTTTCCTGTGTAAGTGGTAAACGTCAAGATTATAACAGGAACCAAATTATGATTTGTATTAGACTAAAGATTGTTCATGTGTTGATGATGGATACTGACCTTGATTTTAGTTTGCAGCTGCACTTTTTCTGCCACATTTGCATTGAATTTCTCTTCAAGTTTCTACGGGAAGAGAAAAAAAATGGCCAAGGTACGTAAGATAAAATTGTTTTCACAGCACATCAAATACAAGGTTAACTGATGATGGAAAACAACAGGGCCAAGCCTTACCTCCTTTCTTCTTGCAGCTCTCTCTTCTGCCCTCAAACTGAAGGCGGTAGATGGGGACTGTGCTTTGTTTCTGCTGCTACCGAGAAATTTTGAACAACTGGAGTATAGACACAATTATTAGAACACAACCTCTCTTGGATGATCCGATGATGGCCATGTTATCAGACTGTTAGGTATTAATTTTGAATAATATTCTGAACAAGAATCACTTCCTCGTTATCTTTTATTGCTTTAGTAGGTTTCCTGGGCAATAAGCTTTATGAAAAATGGATTACGAGTCATTAACATGTGCTCTTCGCTTATTTCATTTCTTATCTACATGACAAAACTTCTTACTCAGTAGAGAGGAAGAGCCACCTTGAGCCTATGGTTTTGCTTTCAGAAGCTGGATCCAAGGAAGTTTTAGCTCTGCAATTTATAGAACATATGTGTCTTAGATCACCATTGCCAAGTTTAAGTGCAAATGGATTAGAATGTGGAGTTCAAGATTTGTTTTTTTACTTCAATAAATGCATGCATACCTTGTATTTTCTGACCGAGGAGTAGCTAAAGGATGCATATCCGCCTTGTTGACAGATCCCTGCTGTTCAAAACAGTTTCATGTTAGCATAATTTATGAGAAATGCGCAAAGTCGGGAGATTGCTTGCAGAGAAATAGGGAGGCACCGTAATTGGAGTTCTTAGGGGAGTGCAACAATCTTTATCTTTAGATGCCTTGGAAGAAATAGTGCTGAATCTTGAATTTTCGATCTTGCGCTTAACAGTTGAAGTGAACTTGTTGAACTCTCTAGCTGGAGTGAAGTTCGTAGATTTACGAGTTGAATCCTGGGTTGATTTCCTTTTATAATCTGAGTAGTCCATGGAAGACTTGTTCCTGATTGGTGTGGTGACATCAGTTTTTCTCTTTGGCCAAACAGAAACTACAGGTTTGGCAGGTGAAGATGATGATGTCTTTGGTGCTCTACTGTGAAGCGAAGTCCTCAAGGTAGTGAATACCAGTTTCTTCCTGTTTCTCAGCACTGAACTTTCTCGATTCGATTTTGAATCCTGTGACAGTAACAAAGAAATATCAGCTTGACAAGAAACTCTCTAGTATTGGATGTTACAATGAGCTCCATTACTGCAATTTCATAATTAGAAACAACCTTAACCTCTGCTAGAGAGTCTGAAATCTTTGTCTGCAAATCATGCAAGGCAACAACTTGATCTCCATTGTTAGAAGCAGCTAGTGCTTGTTCAAGAGCAGCTTTTTTGGCTGCAAGTTCCTTGTAATGAGCTTCGAAGAATGCTTTCTTCTGAGCCACGGAACCAGGCCGAGCATATCTCTCAGCTTCTTCCACGTAGCGGTTTTGCGAATGCGACGAGAAAGAAGACCATTTTTCCCAGGCTAAAGGTTCTGTCATGAACCTCCCAAAGGAGATGGATTGTCCAAGACCATGTATTGGGTTGCCCTGTAATTGACAAACCCAATTGTATTAATTTGAAGACCAAAGTGGCATATTTTCTAGAGTTTGGATTGAAATTACCTGGTTGGCATGATTGGGAAGTCCAGAAACATAAGAGAAGGGTTGTTGAATCTGCATGAGACAAGCTGAATCTCCCATGTCTTGGCTGCTGCAGTGGCAGTCTAAGAAAAATCCAAACTTTGAGCCCTTATCTTCTTCCTCCTTTGTTTATTTAAGGTGGGTACGTAATTACTATGTTCTTTGTTTTGAGCTTTTGCTTTGTTCCTCAATTGGGTAATGTTTGAATTTGAAATTCAAAAACAAACAGAAAAAAGAAGAAGCAATGGGTCCATGTTTGTAAAAAAGAGAAGAGTAGGCCATGCACAAGCACATCTGAGTCTGAGAAAGAAGAACGGTGTAATCTTTTATAAAAGCTTTGTTCTAATCTATATTGTAGCTTTATTTGGGTCTCATGTCTCGATTTTGAACGTTTCTCGCAATGTCGATGACCCAGTTAAATGATGGGTCACATAGTTTGCAGATCAACTTACAAAAAAAATGCTTTAAATTAAATTAGTTTAAATAATCAGAGCAAATTTCGGACGACCTCAAGCGCATTCAATTCAACAACCACGTTTCAACCACGATCTGCCACCCAACTTAAGGCCTCCTGGATGGTCATGGTTTCCACAACACGACTTCCCCAAGAACCCATCCAACCCGTACGACTACCACCCCAACACCTTCCGGAGCTATCTTTAATGATCCAGCCCCCAACCAACAGGTCCCACCACTTCAAACACAATCCCCATCCGATTCATTTTCAACCTACCCGGCCAGTGGATGAGAGTATGAGACCACCTTATTAACAACCTTGGAGAGTTGACCCTACCAAACTCGGGACCTTATCACATCCCGACCATATTTTTAAATGGAAAATAATCTCATATGTTTAAGATTTATTTTATAAAAATTTAATTCTAGCAAAGAAAAATATTAGTCAACTCAATTTGCAACACTGAGATTGTGGGAAGAGCTCTTAAGTTTGATCTCATTAAACACACTTATGAGGAGAGTGCGAAGAGATTTAACTATGACCAATCTTTGAACCGACTAAAAGAACCGTTCTAATACTTTTACGCCCATTTGACCATCTTATAAGCTTAAACAAACGCCATTTACCTCGGAAAAAATAAAAAAATTCCGACGTACTTAACCGCAGATCAAGAAACGACACAACAAACATCGTTTTGATAAACAAATTTTCATCTCTGGAGTTCTCTGGGATCTCTGGCAAGCAAGAAAAGAAAAACCTGAGGGCATCAATCCGGGCAACGGTCGTGTTGGTCTTTCGTCTCCACTGCTCCAGCAATCACCGCTCCTAAACTAATCGTAAGTCCTGTCCTTTTATTTTCTGGGTTTTTGTTATTCTCATGTAATTTTGTGAAACAATTCGTAAAAAAAGAGTCTTGTTTCTAGGTGCTTTCGCCGCCGTTTATCGTCCCTGCAGTGCAATCTAGTTTTGAACCCTTTGTAGAGACAGAAAATAATCCACCCATTGAAAAAAAAAAGCAGTTTAGAGAGAACCCAATTGGAGCAAGAAGCCAGAACTGTTATGAGAAATAGTCTAATTTGGTTGCGTTTATTAGGTACTGAACCATGGGAACTGCTCCGGCTCAAATTCCGACCAGCTTTGGCCATGAGCTCAGGGCTTGCCTTCGTTGCCGCCTCGTCAAAACCTTCGATCAGGTTCTCTTCACAAATTTACAGTGTTTGGATTGGTTTGAATAAGGGTTATTGGTTACATATGCATTTTCTTTGTCCCTCCCCCTAATTGTTGTTAATTTTATGCCTTCTTGATTCTGCTTATCATGATTATTCAATGTTCTGTGATTAAATACCTTTTGTTTGTTATCTCAACAAGCAAAAATTCATCTTAGTACACTTGTTTTCGGATTGCATTATTTGTCAAATTTGGACTTTACCCATTTTTGGGAACCTTGGTAGCTGACTTGCTATGTACTGTTTGTGATGCTATTACAGTTCAGGGATGCAGGCTGTGAGAATTGTCCCTTCTTTAAAATGGAGGGAGACCAAGAGCGTGTTACTGATTGCACTTCGCCTAATTTCAATGGGTACGTTTACAACTTTACATTATGTCCATAACTTTTATTAACCAACATCTCTTGTTTGTACATATCAATACTCTGTAACTTGTTTTTTCTGTTGAAAGTTTAAGAGTAGATTGTTACTCCCTCCGTCCCAAAATGAGTGTCCTCCTTTCTATTTTGAGAAAAAATAAGGAGAAGTTAGTTAGTGTGGTATGTTTACTATTGTATTCTCATGATCATGTGTTGAGAGATCATAACTAACTTTTTATAAGGATATTATTGACAATTCATGCATAAATAACTTACTAGAAAAGAAAACAAGACACTCAATTTAGGACAAAAATGCAAGAGATCCAGGACACTCATTTTGGGACGGAGGGAGTATTTCTTTTGATATTTAATAGATACAACTTTAGAAGCCTGGCAATAAATGCATAGTTGTCTTAATATGATCTGTTAATTTTTAAACATTAAAATTTAAAAACAGGGATTTTAAGAAATAACATTGAAGCCTAATGTCATACCGTTATTACGTATTTTGGCACTGAAAATTTCTCTTTCATATTCGTTAATATTTAAATTGCTAATACTTTTCTTATATTTGACTCCATTATAGGATAATTACAGTGATGGATCCAAGTAGAAGTTGGGCGGCTCGCTGGTTGCGAATTGGTATGTTGGGTAGTCTTGACTCTAGTTGAATACAGTTTATTCCATGCCATCCCTTTTTATTTATTATTTTGTGAAGATTCAATTGTAAGTTCAGTAGACTTAGGAAAGGTGTTAGTGAAATTAAAAAATACATTCTATTTAGGAAAGTTTTGCTTATTTTTCTAGTCTTATTTCCTATTTCTAGTTTAATTCTCCTTCATTAAGGAGTGTTTCTTCATTCTTGTTCTAGTAATCACTATCAATTCACATCAACAATACAAATTTCACACATTTATTAGTTGGACCTTCCACTTTCAGAGTCCTGTATCTGATTGAAATAATGTTGTTTTGATTTTATTTGCTGCTCATTTTGTTGTTTTTGCACTCTCTTTTTCTTGTGGAGAATTGAGTAGTATGTAAACTCTGAAACTTCAACCATGATAGATGTTCTAAAATATGGAACTCAGTGGCTTATATTCCTCAATCATTTTCCACATTTCAAGACTGTCAAAAAGATTTGTTGATACCTAGTTAAATATAAGAGTTCGGGAGGAAGAATGAGGTCATCTATATAACACATTGAAAACTAACTCAAAGTTGAAGCATGTAATTGAATAACATTTCAAGCTGCAGCATAGCTATCTTAATTCTGATTCAAATATCTGATAAGATTTATGGTCCTAACTTGATCATACCATGCCATAGGCTCACTAGTCACTAGTGACCTGCATCCATGTTTATACTTGCATAAAACATAATTATCCATAGTCTTATAGATTATTCATAACATTAGCACTCTGAACGCAATGTGAAGCATGTATGGTTGTTTCTATGTTTAGCTATTGTTGAACTACCTCATGCTTTTGTTGACGATCTGATATTTGTGATTCGCTTTTCAATACTGAAATGATATATTGGTTACATTTGTTTGAATTTAGATCTTCTCTTATGGTTAGTTATTTTATTTTTTAACTCAAAGTTTGACCATTTAAACCTTCTTAGGAAGATTTGCCCCTGGCTGTTACACCCTTGCAGTGTCAGATGTACTTTCAGAAGACTTGCAGGTATGGATGCCTATATTTCGGTAAACAAATCTAGGATTTGCTCATTCTATAGACATATTGTTTATTACTACCTTTGTCCCAAAATGAATGTTATATTTCCCCCCCTTTTTTTTTGTCGCAAAAATTAGGTATAATTTGATTAGTGCTCTACTTCTGTTCATGTGCCCCTCTATGATTCTATTGTTAACTCAAGTGGTTATAAGCAACTTATCTTAGGGATATTATTGATGTTCAAGTATAATTGGCAACTTATCTTAGGGATATTATTGATACTTCAAGTATAGTTGACTTACCAAAAAGGAAAGACTGAAAGAGTATACCACATTTTGGGGTGACAACCATTTTAGAGAAACACTACATTTATTTTGTGTGTAGTACAAAACTGCACTCGCTGAGTTGAGACTTGTGAAGCACAAAAATGCACCTGTGTGACATTCTCCGAAATATATTGATTTGTTATTTCTGATTAATAATTTTTGATTGGTTGATTACGTACTTCTATGGAATTTACTTCTTTTTTTTGTTCTTATTTAGTTGAATACATAGGCAGTTGTAGGCACATTTTATGGATGTCTTGATTTTCGTGGAAAAGTGGTAATTTGATGTGTTTAGTTCATCACTTGATTTCGCTTTTGAACATTGACGTTTCTTCATTTCTTTTTTGTACATTGATGTTTACTTGATTTTATGCGTGCATGCATGCATACATAGACATATGCTGACTCAGTTAGCCTTGGGCCTTTATTGACTTTATGGAAAAGTTAGCATACTGCTTAATAGACTATTTATTGTTGCAAAGAGTCAGTGAATTTATGCATCCAAAATAAGCAGTGCGGCAAATGCAATAAAAACCTGTTGTAAATGGCATATTTATATTGGATGTTTATGTAGATGCACTTGAAAGTAGAAAATACTTGATTTCTGTTGCTGATAACTTTTTCATTGGGACATTATGCAGAGTTTATGTGAAGATGAGCACGTCCAGTACATGCCACCAAAACGTTAGCGAAAGAAAGTGGCGTGAACCGCGAGGATGTTGTTGTATCTGAGACAGAGAACAGTAACTTGCTACATACTTGGATAGACTACTGTTTTTTGTATTCCTTGTGGCAGCATGTATGTGGATTCACTCTTTACTGTTAAATCTGAATCTTCAATGTGGTAGGAAGTAGAACACTGATGAGTGATGACCTTATAATGGATGAGAATTTGTATGTCAATGGGTGAAGAGACTCATGTTTAGTAGTCAACTGAATATCACTTGTGCTTGTTTAAATACTTGTTGGGTTTATTATATTTTTAGTAAGAAATATAATATCACTTGTACCTTATTTGACTCAAGGGAAGTCACCAATGATATTATTACGTCTTATTAAAAACATGGATCTAGCGGGTTACGTGGATATGAGTTACTCGTCAAAATTAGTGGCTTGTTTCATTTGCATTTTTGTTTGAAAATAATTGTTTTATTTTCAAGAAAATTGGTAATCCTCGAGTTTGCTATAATACATGTGCATGCAAATAAAGATGAAATAAATAAAAAATAAATTTTAATGTGGTGTCATGAGCTATTTTTATTTATTTTTTCTTTTTGGCACAAATTCTATTTTGTCTTTTGATGATGTATTACATTTTACATTATTTATTGAGTCGAAACAGATATCTAGTCAATTATTTTGATTTTGCAAAGTAATTAAACAAGTAGGCAACTGTTTAATAACTTTACATGGAAGTACGCCCTCAAATCACATCTTCTCATCTCTCTCTCTCTCTTGCCCTAGCCCCTCCTTCGCTGCTACAACCTCCTCTTCGGCGGCAAGAGCCGCCGGAGAGCGGCTCTTTCTCCCCTGTTTTCTTTCTTCTCTCTTTC
>JAYMTH010001901.1:0-13671 GCA_036897465.1 Pelargonium australe | reverse complement strand
TATCACTTATGCACATGAAAAGATATACACATGGGGTGTAAGTGAGAAAGTAAGGATTATATTGGAAACACACTGAGTTGTATAATAATTCTTAATTTTTGAAAAAAAAATGGAAACAAAACACTCATTTTGGGACGGAGGGAGCACGCAGATACAGTTGGCATGTCATAGATAAACCTTCTAGAAGATGCACAAATAGTAAAATCTCTCCCAAATTGTCATCTTCTTCTAATTTACTTCTTTGGATTATTAATCTGTGTTTAGTATAATAATTAGCAAATACCCATTGACCAACATATTATATTATCAATGACTTGAGCGAATTGGGTTGCCATGTTGTTGAACCGCGCTTGAAATAAAAACAAGAACAAGTTGCATCCTACAGTGACGACCTAATTAAGTAATTTGATCATTATAGTATATTGGAGTTTATTTGATTGTGAAACTCTTGTGGTTGTTCACCTGCTCCCTTGTTCTTTTATATATTTTTATTTTATATACCAAATTTGCTTGATAACTGCTTTACGTTAACCTCTATTATAAACTTTTAGTTTTAATTTGATAATAATGCATGTGCCATTTTCCTCTGCTTTCATTGTCACCACAACGCAACTAATCCAACACAAGGTTTAACAAAAAATGACCAATTGATACTGTCAAAGCTGGTAGCTAGCTTGTCAACATTAACGTTACATTATACGGTGTGTCCAAATTCCATCCAAATTGTCGCCCATGTGAAATTGTGGGCTAGCTTTTTTGGTTTGTTGGTTCAAATACGCGTTGTCGTCACTTATTGCATGCGCACTCACTTTTATTCATTGTTTCATGCACTTAAAATTTTGACTGTACGTGGTGTTTTTAGCTATGGCAACTGGAGACGCTGCTTCTACAGAAGGACACGTACCTAAACTACAGCCAAGCCCTGAGCTACACGAGCCAAGCGTTGAGCCAGAACCTGCAGGGTCTGAGGAATCGGAGCCAGATACGAAGAATGGGCACGAAGTTGCTTTACTATTCGCAAGAGAATTGGAAGAGAATATGGGTTGTGACGCTGTGGGTGATGATTATGATTGGGCTTTTTGCATGGAAATTTTATCAATACAAAGAGAAGAGTGCGTTCAAAGTAATGGGTTATTGCCTCCTCACAGCTAAGGGTGCGGCGGAGACTCTCAAGTTCAACATGGCTCTGATCCTCTTGCCGGTTTGCAGAAACACCATCACTTGGCTAAGGTCCACCAGGTTGGGTTGCATTGTACCTTTTGACGACAACATCAACTTTCACAAGGTACAACACTACACAACAGCATGACTTTCTGGATTATTATTGCTTGTTTTTTAAGTTTATCTTTTGGGCCCACCCTAATATCAAAGTCAAATTGATGGATTTATCTTAACCATGACTAGGTGTGAACTGGCAAATGTATTGACACCTTAGGTTTAGATTTTCCAAAGAAAAAGATAGGACATGTGAAAATGGAATTCTACTGAGCAAATAAAGAAATAAAGAAGAAGAATGGTCAATGTAAAGTTGACTGATTTCAACAGCAAAAAGAATCTGCATGTGAACATCACATGTATGTGTTCTAATGAAATTGAAATCATCCATAAATAATTCACTTTCGGTTGCATAACATGGCTAAAAAAAGATTAAAAGTTATTAAGATTTAAAAAAAAAAAAAAAAAAAAAAAAAACAGGAAACTTGGCAGCTTTATGATTAAGCTCAAACTAAGCAATTGAAATGTGTAAATTATAATCTATTTTTAAATAAAATAACTGAACTGATCAGCCCAAAGAGGTAAACCTATGTTAATTTCTTGAAGTTGGAAAATTTGTGAGACCTTTTTTCATAATTAAATGTTTTGGCTTATGTATTTTGCAGACAATAGCTGCAGCCATTGTAGTTGGTGTTATTCTCCATGCTGGTAACCATCTTGCATGTGATTTCCCGAGGCTTATCAACTTGTCAGAAGATCACTACGAGGAGTATTTGGTTCATGATTTTGGCAAACAAAAACCCACATACCTTGACCTTGTTAAAGGGCCAGAGGGTGTGACTGGAATTCTAATGGTGATTTTGATGGCTATTGCTTTCACACTTGCAACAAGATGGTTTAGGCGAAACCAGATTAAGTTGCCCAAACCCTTTGATAGACTTACAGGATTCAATGCCTTCTGGTACTCACACCACCTCTTTGTCCTTGTGTACATCTTGCTCATTGTTCATGGTGTCCTGCTCTACTTTGTCCACAAATGGTACATTAAGACGGTATGATATCAAAACCTGAAGAACAAAAGTGTGTTTCATTTACTCTTCTTATTGGTGTTACTTAAGATTCTTCAACCACCCTTGCAGACATGGATGTACCTTGCTGTCCCTGTTTTTCTTTATGCTGGAGAAAGGACTCTGAGATACTTTCGGTCGGGTTTATATCCTGTGAGACTCCTAAAGGTGAGCACAATTCTTATAGCTTGCGTGCTTGTTTTCTTTGTTACTATTTGGGTATGCTTAATTTGCCTCAGGACTAGTAAATTATGTAGAATACCCTCAAATTCTGCATTCTGAATCTGCACAGTTTTAGCTTTAACAAATTTTTAACTTTGCAAATTTCAGGTTGCCATTTATCCAGGAAATGTTCTCACTTTGCAGATGTCTAAGCCTCCTCAGTTTCGGTACAAGAGTGGGCAATACATGTTTGTCCAGTGCCCTGCTGTTTCTCCTTTTGAGTGGTAAGGCACAATCTAAACACTGCATGAACTCTTAGCTTTACCATTACTGCTGCTAGTATAGAATGAAGTACATAAATTTATTTCATGAACCTTGATAAGAAATTTGTTCTGTAAACAGTAATCTTCAGTCTAATATATTGCTAAAGATGCCATTATAACTTAATGCCAGGCACCCCTTTTCCATTACCTCGGCTCCTGGAGATGATTATCTTAGTGTTCATATCCGGCAGCTTGGTGACTGGACGCAAGAACTTAAGAGGGTATTCTCTGAGGCCTGTGAAATTCCAATGGCCGGGAAGAGTGGCCTCCTCAGGGCTGATGAAACAACGAAGAAAAGGTATGCATTATGTTCGTATTTGCAGTCCTGTTTACATCTTATATCCATAGTATTGTCTTTAAGGTGCATAATTCATCCCTGCATTGCAGTTTGCCAAAACTATTAATAGACGGGCCTTATGGTGCCCCAGCACAAGACTACCACAAATATGATGTCCTGCTACTTGTTGGCCTGGGAATTGGAGCAACGCCATTCATTAGCATTCTAAAAGATTTGCTCAACAATATTGTCAAAATGGAGGAGCTGGCAGTGAGTAACTTTTGCTCTTTGTGCTGTTCATAATAACTCTGTACTATGGACTTTTGTTTTAGAGCTTAGTAAGGTTCAAATTTTGTTTGTACATCTTAAATCCTGAACTTTCATAGGCACTTCCCAGAAACTGCAAGGTTACATTTCTGTTTCTTTCTCTTTGTTAGGATTCAATCTCAGATATCAGTAGGACATCAAGTTCTGGAAGTAGCGGAAGCACTGATAGGATTTCTCCGAAACGCAAGAAACCTCTAAAGACTACCAATGCTTACTTCTACTGGGTAACTAGGGAGCAAGGATCATTTGATTGGTTCAAAGGGGTCATGAATGAAGTTGCAGAGGAAGATCAAAGGGTATGCTTCAGCTTCAGCTGCAGCTCCCAAATCATGTCTTTTTTAGTTGTTTGTTTTGAGTTTGTCAATTAATGAGTTGTTATTCTGCATTTTAGGGTGTGATTGAGATGCACAACTACTTAACCAGCGTGTACGAAGAAGGGGATGCCCGTTCGGCCCTCATCACCATGGTCCAAGCTCTCAACCATGCCAAGAATGGGGTCGACATTGTCTCAGGAACGAGGGTAATTAAGATCTTTCACACAACTGTTATGCCATTCCCTTATTAGTTATTGTTACTACAGCAGTTCCTAATCATCCTACCTTATACCAGGTGCGAACCCATTTTGCGAGGCCTAATTGGAAGAAAGTTTTCTCTAAAATGTGTTCCAAGCACTGCAATGGAAGGATTGGTGAGTTAACTGATCTCTTCATCATCTATGAACAACTAAGGAAATTATGTGCCATCCTCTAATGAGATTGTTTCATTGTTATGGAGGAGCAGGAGTTTTCTACTGTGGAGCACCAGTGTTGGCTAAAGAACTAAGCAAGCTCTGCTTTGAATTCAACCAAAAGGGGTCCACTAAGTTTGAATTCCACAAGGAGCACTTCTAAAAGAGA
This sequence comes from Pelargonium australe, assembly GCA_036897465.1. Lineage (NCBI taxonomy): Eukaryota > Viridiplantae > Streptophyta > Magnoliopsida > Geraniales > Geraniaceae > Pelargonium > Pelargonium australe. The sequence goes on along the minus strand of JAYMTH010001901.1, from coordinate 9,404 downwards.
TTTTGTGTCACTGGTATGCCTTAATACTAAACACCTCCATTACCATTGCCACACAATTAGAGTTTTAATCTGTATAATCAAGAAACAGTGTATAGTCATTGATTGGTTGGGAAAGAAAAGGGTAAAATCAGAGAGATAAATACATAAGTAGTATATGGATACAAGTCAAGTTTATGATATGCAACAATGTATATAGCAAGAAGAGGAGGAGGAGGAGGAGGAGGAAGACAAATGTCATCTTTGGTTTGTCAAATTGCCACAGCTGAGAGTTTCAATGAGGCACAAGAGTCAGGAAGCGGAACACGTGTCGAGAGCTGATAGGTGACATGTGGCAGGAAGACCTAAGGTGAGAGGTGAAGTGCAGAACAGCTACAATGGAGAGGTTGACCCATTTGACAAAGACATGGGAAATGGAAATGAATGATGGGCAGAGAAGACACTCTCAAGTGGGGAAGAAGACATTTTTGGATGGAGTTTTGTAGCGTTGTTTTTTTTTTTTTTTTTTCCTTACTGATTTTGAAGTGGGAATCATTATAGAAATGTTGTTGCTCAGGTCCACATGAAATTGTTCTTTATCTGCACTATAGTTAAGAAATAAGATAAAAGTTAAGTTATAGCAACTTTTTGGGGCAGTGTTTTTGTCAACGTTCAATGAATATTTCTCTCGGCTCTGGACATTGTACACCAACGAGCCTTTGTGAATTTCAAATACCAACAATTCCCCATTGTTCCACCAGACTTTAGGATTCTTACAGCCGAATTTGCGCGTTAGCTTCTCTAGTTGATCTTCCAGGTCGATTGTATACATCTTTGTCCACCCTCCATTTCTCGAGTCCTTCAGCTTCCACACGTCCCATTTTAGTTCCGAAACTTCTAAAATCACAGACAAACTGTCGCCCATTGGTATAAGACTCCGACGACTTGTCATTTGCATATCTTGAGGGAGAGAAAACGAGAACTCCTGGACAACTTCAGTCTCGACATCCATGACAATTAGTAAATTGGAAGAAACAATCCAATAAACGAACCCTCCTGCAAATGTTGGAGGATACGAACAAATAGATTTATGTATTTTCTAGGTGTCAACAAATCTCCAAGAAGTGTCAACACCAGCAGTTAATATCATATATTTATTCACCTAACCAGTAGCCAACTTCTGATGAGCTACTGTCAGTATCTTAAACTTGTTTGAAACTGGACTACGCACCAATCCAGAGTAATTTTCTTTGAAGACGTAATTCGAAGGAGGTGGAGGGAGGGTCAACAATTGTCTCGTAACAGGATTAGCAACAGATAGGTGATGGATAATGTTGCAGTTGGACATTAGTACCAGACCGTCACAGCTAACCAAAATCTTGCCGGGAAACTGATATTTAAATCTTTTCACGGTGGCATTGTCCTTCCCGGGAAACTCCACCAAAACAGAATCAGAATAGCGAACATAGCGCTTTTGGACGATCAGGCCAGCATTTGAGAGACGGTGATCATAGCATACCACTGCTTGCAGACATGTCTGGCCGCGTCATGGAGTACCTCGGCAGGAACAAAGACAAGTATCTTGAACAATACATCATCAGGAACATTTGACCATCTACTTCCGATCATCTTCCGCAATTGTGTGCGAGTAATAACCATCTCATCTATCTGCAAGCTGCATTTTCAGTCAATTCATAGCCTTAATTTAAGCAACGAAACCGCGCACATTCTCATACACCAACTTCTATCCACTCATTTTGTTGTGCTAGGGTTTGAAGATGCAAGAATTAGTAATATTTTTATACTCACTGTCAATAGTCAAAATGAAGCCAATTACCGAAACCCTAATGTTTCAATAGGCCATGAATTCGATTTGTGCTATGGTGTGAAGATGCGAGAATTAGGAAATTAGCCATATTCAGCGTCAACATTCAAACTAATTGGATTAACCTAATTGCTAATAAAGCCAATTACCAAAACCCTAAAGTTTCAATTGGCGACGAAGTTGATTCAGATTGAACTTTGGATCAAGGTGTTCTTGACATTAAAAATTCTAAAAATTAACAAAAATAAATTCAAATTTGTGGAATCCCCAAACCTCAAAATCGTAACCAGTGAAATTGGATTACTAGCTAAACTAGTGAGACTCAGATTCCCACAGATTATGTGATAAAACAATAGATATAAAGAAAATAGTGTGTAGAACCAACGTACCTGCTTTGCTTTGGGTCTGCTTTTAATAACCATTCAACTTCAGTATGTTTTTGCTTTTAGAGAGTTGTCTATTGCAAGTTTGAAATTCTATTGAACTCGTAAGGTTTATATGAAAGCTGTCAGTAGATTAGCCAATTAGGATTATTTGGTGAATAAGTTTTTATTTATTGAATTAGCATCTAGTATAACAAAATAAAATCTTAAGTGTCAGCCTTTAATCTCATCTCCGTGAGCATGTGCTATAACAAAATAAAATCTTAAGTGCCAGCCTTTAATCTCATCTCCGTGAGCATGTGTTATAACAATTTTAGTGGATACTAACTAACTTATTATAAAGATGTTTCTGATAATTTATGTTGTTGCGTTTTTTTACTCGAACAACTTCGGCACACTAAAGTGTGTTTGTTGGTTTGTCTATATGTTAGGATAGTTGTCTTAACAATATTTTAAGTCTGAAGTTTTTGGAGATGACGTTGAAGTTGACTAGTTACGGTGAACTGAGGTTTTGTTTGGGAGATTTATGTACCAAGTCCGGGCCAACCTCAGAACTTGCATCATTAGCAGTGAGCATTTGCATCCTATATCCAAATTCATGGGCATTCGTTAGACTCTTGTACGGATGAGATATCAAATTCATGAGTTGACTGGAGTCACGCATATGACCAAGTTTAGAGGATTTTTCGCAGAATGAGTGGCAGGACCCCTTGCTGCCCTAATCAATGACATGTGCTCTTGAATTACAACATGATCATCTTCATTATAGAAATTGTTGTTCCACCACCAGTTACAAAAATAAGAAAAAGTTTTAATAGTCAATTTTAGGGGCAATGTATAGTGTATACAGAACTATGAAGTCTATAATTAGTTTCTTTCCAGACATTTGAGCTATGAAATATAAATAGATGGAATACAAACTAGTTACATTTGGCTTCCAAGATCTAACTCCTTAAAAACAGAAAAGAAAAAAACTAGGTTTTCCACGAATATAAGCTGCTGACATGTTGATGGTAATCGACCCATAATCTGTCGTTAATGTTCAATAAGTAATTCTCACCGCTGTGGACATTGTACACCAACGGACGCTCGTAGCCATTGCACATTTCAAATACCAACCATTCCCCATTGTTCCACCAAATTTTAGGAATGGCAGGATTCTTCACATGTTCGCGCGTTAGCCTCTCTCGTTGATCTTCCATGTCGATTGTATACAACTTTGTCCACCCTCCAGCTCTCGAGTAGTCCATCAGCTTCCACACCTCCCATTTCAGTCCCGAAACTCCTACAATCACACACAAACTGTCCCCCATTGCTAAAACAGTCCTAGGTTCCTTTCGCATCTCTTGAGGGAGGCCAAGCCGGAATTCCTGGACAACTTCAGTCTCCGAATCCATGATAACTAAAGTAGAACGACTAACCCAATAAAAGAACCCTCCCGCGAACGTTGAAGCCAACAAGCTCAAGCTAATACGAATATGTCGGGTGTCAACAAATCTCCAAGAAGTGTCAACACCAGCAGTTAGTATCATATATTTATTCACATTGCAAGTATGCACCCTCTGATTAGCCGATGTCAGTATCTTAAACTTGTCTGAAACCGGAGTATGCGCCAATCTCGAGCAATTTTCTTTGAAGATGTAATTCGGAGGAGGAGGAGGGAGGGTCAACAACTGCCTTGTAACAGGATTGGCAATAGATAAGTGAATGAGTCTGTTGCAATTGGACATTAGTACAAGGCCATCACAGCTATCCAAAATCTTGCCGGGAAAGTTATATTCAAACCTTTTCACGGTGGATTTGTTCTTTCCCGGAAACTCCACCAAAACAGAATCAGAATAGCTAATATAGTGCTTTTGGACGATCAGGCTATCGTTTGAGAGACAGTGATGAGCTTGAATAAAGGCGGGACTGTTGATTACATCATACCATGGCTTGCAGACATGTCTGGCCGCTTTATAAATTTCCTTAGCAGGAATCAAGAAAAGTATCTTGAACATTAGATCATCAGGAAGATGAGACCATCTACTTCTCATCATCTTCTTCGATTGTGCGCGAGTACTAGCCATCTCATCTATCTGCAGGCTGCAGTTTCAGTCAAATCATAGCCTTAAGTTGAGCAACAAAACTGCAAACATTTTCATACACCAAATTCTATACAATGGCTATAACGAAATAGTACTGTAAAACGTACCTGCTTTGCTTTGGTCTTTGTTTAGCTAGTACTCGACTTTAATTTGAATTTCAGGAGTTGTTCTTCGTTCTTTGGTAGTTATTATATAAGTATGATTTTGCTTGGAGTGTTGGCTTCTATTACAAATTTCAAATTGTGTTGGAAGGTCTATATGAATGGTGGTGTAGATGAATTAGGATTATTTGGGGGTCACAAGTTTAAGGTGAATAGGTTTATTTGGTGATTCAGATTGAACCATGGATCAGGGTGTTCTTAGCATGGCATTTAAAAATTCTATTAATTAACAAAAGTATATTCAAATTTGTGGAATCCCCAAACCTAAATCACAGATTATTATGTCATAATTGTATTGATAAAACAATAGCTATAAATTAAAAGAAAAGTATTTTTCCACGTGTTTGGGTAGTTTTGGCAATGTTCTAAGTCCGAAACTCTAGGGATGAAGCATACTAGCTACGGTGAATTGATCGAGGTGTTGTATAAGAGATTTATCTATGTGTCAAGTCTGGGTCAGCCCATTGAGAATGCATGCGAATAACTTGCATCAAACTAAAGGCTCCATTAGCGGCGAGCATTTGCATCAATATATCAAAACTCATTGCAAATTTATAGACTTTTGTTAGACCGTTGTAAGAGATATTTGAGAATCAAATTCACGATTTAACTGAAGTCACACATATGGCCGAGTTTAGAGGATTGTTGGCGGAATGAGGGGCCGGTCCCTTTTCCGACCCAACAAACCACATGTGCTCTTGACTTTTCCGGAGGTCTTCCATCAATTGGGTTACAACGTGGCTATCTTCATCATAGAAATTGGTTTTCCTCCACTAGTTTAAAAATAAGAAAAGTTACCGTTACCTTTGGGGGCAGTGTATATAGTGTATAATGTATAGGACTATTATGTCTAGTTTCTTTCCGGACAAATGATTAGTTACATTTGGTTTCCAAGATCTAACTAAAAAACAAAAAAAAAAAGTACAACTCAGTTGTTTTTTTTTTTTTGGTAAAATTAAATAAAGAAGACTCCGGCGTTGGTAAATCTTTATAGAAGAATTAAATTAACATGGATTACTAGCTAAATTATGATAAAATAATGGCTACACATTAAGAAAATATACAGTGTAGAACGTATCTGCTTTACTTTAGATCTGCTTTATTTACTACTCAACTTCAATTTGAATTTCAGGAGCTTTTATTTGTTCTTTGGTTGTTATTGAATACTTAAGATTTTGCTTGATGTGTCGGCTTGTGTCACAAATTTGAAATTGTACGCGAATAAGGATTATTTGGTAGCCACAAGTTTAAGGTGAATTAGTATTTATTTGGTGTAACAAAATAAAATATTGAGTTCCATTCAAAAAATATATATATATATATTGAGTGCCCCAAAAAAATATATAGTTTGGGCCAGCCCAATAAGAAAGCGGCCCAACATCAAGCTCGTATGATAGGACCATTACAATAAATAAGGTGGGGACGGAAATTTCAACGGAGTCCACGGAAGAAACCTTCAATTTTACAATGGTCAAATCTATACTACTCCTCGTCTACACATATCCCATTTTTTCACAATTTTTATATTCAAAACCAATTTGGCTTTACCGAATAACCAACACTTGTGGAAAATGCAACACAACATGTATAAGAAAATAAGACCTAGTAAACACCGTGGCCAAATAAAATATACTCCTCCATTTCAAAATGAGTGTTTTGTTTCTATTTTATGCAAAAATTAAGAATTACAAGATAATTTAGTGTGTTTCCAATATAACCATAACTTTCTCACTTACATCCATGTGCATAAGTAAGGGTAAGATGTGAAAAACAATAATATAACAACCTAAAAATAGAAACAAGACACTCATTTTAGGACAAAAAATTTAGACAAACAGGACACTCATTTTGAAACGGAGGGAGTATTAAAATTACAGTACGACTAAACAGGACGTCAATGTTAAGAAGACCCCAGCCCGCCGGCGCTGACAAAGACTCGTATTAACTCGACTCGGACCACTCATCTCCTTCCACCGTTTCATTCACCATTCTAACGCGCTTCTCTCAAAACACTATATTTATAGATTAATCCTCAACTTGTTTCGTATTGTGTTCTTCACATATTAACGCTCACACAACAAAGAAACCCACAAAAATGACTATAACCGATCAAGATCAAGATCAGATAAATAGGCCATTAGCGTCCAAGAGCCAGCCAAGAAGCGACGAGGAGGAGTTCGGTGGCTTCGCTCCGTTCAAGCGCCGTCACGAGCAGACCAGCAAGTGCTTCGTCTACCTCCTCGCCGCCGTCGTGGCAATCAGCGCTTTTCTACTGGTTTTCGCGCTCATCTTCTTGCGCGCCTCCACTCCGGACGCGGAGCTGAGATCGGTCGCCGTCAAGACCCTCACGTACACGTCGTACGCCTTCAACAGCACCTCCAACGCCACCACGACGGCGCCTACGTTCAACGTCACGCTCACGGCGGTGATCGCGCTGGACAATTCGAATTTCGGGCACTTCAATTACGACAACTCCACGGCGTCGGTGTTTTACGCCGGCGTGGAAGTCGGGAGGGGGACGGTGGCTCCGGGGCGGGTCGGCGGCCGAGGGGAGGCCAGAATGAGCGTGACGGTGGACGCGAGATCGGAGCGGCGGTTTGAGAATAGCACGAGTTTTCGGAGCGATATGGATTCGGGGATGTTGAAATTGACTAGCTACGGTGAATTGAGGGGTAGGGTCTACTTGATGAATGCTATCAAGAAGCAGAAGATCTCCATCGTCAGTTGCAGTATGATTCTCAACTTGAGAAATCGGACGATCGAGGAATTAGCATGCTTGTAATTAATTGATTTTTCCTTTCTTTTGTTGAGAAATATCAATTTTGTTTCTTGTTTGTAATATAAGTTCTTTTGTTCATACAGTTTTGTTCTGGAAGGACTGAGGTCTAAATTAATTTTTATTTATGGTTGTTGTGTTTAATCTTCTGGATTGTATTTTAGGACTGAGGCCTAAATTAATTTTGCCTTTTAATTTGTGTTACGTTTAAGTGATGTGTTTCTTGCGGACTGTCCACTCACAAAATTTAAGAACCTATCGATCTACTTGGTCACTGTAATTAAAATAGTAATTCATTGTCTGTCTCTTTCTATATGTATCAGGACTAATTCAAAGAAATTATTGAACCATTTGGCTTATAAATATTGTTCTTCGTACTTAATTTAGAGTTGTGAATTTGACTGTGTTGAAGATTATTACTAAACACAACACAAAACATTTTATAAATATATTGCATGATTTAATGTGAGAATATAAACACGTAACATGAACACAACATATTTAGCGCGAAAACTAAATAGAATGTGTTGACACAACAATACAATTAACACGCACGCGACCTAACACATTATGCATGATAAAACTAACGCGTTTAAGACTTTAATCATGATTACACTTTTAATTGTGCATGTTAGGCATGTTATGCGTGCGTTCTTTACAGGTTAACACGAACGCAACATGATTAGTAAACGTGATGAGTTTATCAACACAAACACGATACGATTACAAAACATTTGAGCTTAAATTAATATACTAATTTTTGTGTTGTGTATCTCTAACTTAATTAAATGCTTTCAAGGGTTTGGAGGTTTTTTTTCTTTCTATTATAGCTTTTGTTGATTTAAGAACTAATTCATGTGCTTCAACACGTAACACCAAGAAGTGGACAGCTATTGTTAATGTCATAAGCTCATGTGCTTTGCATATTTACACGTCGATAAGCATTAGAGCGTGACATTTCTGAGGAAAAGAAATTTATGATATCACGTAGTGTGTGGTGTCAATGGTTGAAGACGCGGGCCCTTTTGAGTTTCAGCCCAAATTGAAGCCCACACGGATATCACACGGTTACGCTTTGGCAGAAACTGATATTTTGGGAGTTGATTCTTGGCAATTTGATTTCATGCTTGGTTTAGGACTTGGGAGGATTGTGTTAAATCAAACAAACGATAGTTGATTCTTGTCAATTAGATGTTTATGTGTTATTAGTGCTCAATTGACATTTTTAGCGGTATTATTGATTCTAGTTAGTGATGTAAATGACGATAAGGAAAAATGATTAAACGCTTAACATATCGACAACGATAATGTTTGGACAAATTTGACATTCGTTTCTCTTAACAATGACCTTTACTCAATGCCTAATGCCCCAACTCTTGCCCATAAAATCTCGGACTCACCTTACTTTAAATATTCTCAATTAGGCAAACAATATTTTGTTTATATTAATCTTGACACTCGCGCCAATCACCATTCAATTCGTAACACTTTCAGCCGTCTGACACTTCTCTTGCACATACCGATACATGCCTCCATCGATTGCCTAAGCAATGATCGAGATAGGCAAATTGTCTTCCACCATTTTTGTTATTGTATTCTGCATTCCTGTAGGGTATTTTCAACAAAATTGCTTGGAAAAGACTGTCTATAAAAAAATTCTAAACTCTTGTTCATATGACAAGAAATCGACCTAATTTCTAATATCCAAATCATAAAGCACACACTTTTCAAATAAATGCATCTGTGATTTGTCACGTAATCTTGCTATCATGTATGGGCCACAACTTGGGCTTTTTTGTAAAGTTAAAAATTTAAGCCCTTTTTATTTCTTGAAATAAGATAAGGCTCTTGAAGAGAGTTATTTTCATATAGATGTATATTGTATGCATAAGCCCATCAACTAGATTTGGCAAAATTGGCCGTGGCTCCTCTCTTTGTTTGCAAGATTTTTATTTTTATTTTTATTTTTTTTTCCAATCTTATACAGACTTTCTGTACATGTTTGCATTTTGCGACCGCAATCTTTCGCAAAATTGATCATATAGTAGCAATGAACAACACGTTGCAATTTCTTTCGCAATTCGGTCTTAAATATTGTGATTCAACTTTTTATCGAATATACACTGAAATATGCAGCACTATTAAATCCATGTAATCTGCTTCTTATATATATATATATATATTGGAATTTTAATA